>RQTK01001381.1:36961-100267 GCA_003991915.1 Elysia chlorotica | reverse complement strand
ATGATATATTCATGTTGAGGCTGCCGACTACGTGATGAAATCTTGTATTGACAGGCTAAACGTGGGGATATAGTTATACGATTCTACTACTATTATACAGAAAATGTTTCGTACATTAAGCGTATCTTATATAGTGGATGTCTCTTAAGAATTTGCTTTGCGAAGAAATTAATACATAAATTAATTGTTTTATACAGAATAGTATTTCTTTCTTATATTGTGTAGTTTACACTTGGTGAGGGTTTTTTTGGTCAAATATGCACTTTATACATTATACTGTGATTTTTCTTCAACTAGTCCAATTGTTAATGATTTACCTTCTTGTGAGATTACATTCAAAACCATAGGATTTTCAATCTACATTAAACCATGCGGTCAAAATTAACTATAGACTATAAAAGACAAGCTCTTCTTTGTACCATTTCATCATTGCATTCCCTGTTAACCTCTGTAGGCTACCCCATAGTCTTTACTAATAATAAAGCACTTAGAAAAACATATTTATTTGTACCATTCAACCCTAACATCCAATTTATCATGCGCCATGAAGTGATCTTAACTAAATTAAGGAAAAGTATTATTATTTGCACCATTCACCACATACATTACATATTTACCCACGTACCTAATGGTCCCAACTTAAAATAGATCGTTTGGGAACAAAATTAATATCTGCACCATTCACCACATACATTCCATAAAAATATTTACCCATGAACCTAAAATTCTTACCTAAAAGTTCATCATTTAGTAAAATGAATATAATGTGTACCATCATAGATATATAAATAGCTCTATTTATAGATCTATGTGTACCATTCAACCCTTACAAAACCCTTTAACCCTTTGGATGTCTAGACATGACCTGTAGTACCCACACACTGTCTCTGAGTGGTGCCATGTATAATAATTAACAATATAAAATTATTAGTCTTAGGAACCGTCCTTAATAAAGCCTAGTTGTTGGCGTTGAAAGTTACGAAACCAAACACACACTGGTTAATATGAATTTTGTGTCATTATTTAAGCAAAGATTATATATTCAGCTGTGTGGTTGAATACTGTCTCCCGTGTAAATAGGAGAGGTTGTGATTCGCATTCTCAACTTTTCTTTATCTCTCAAGCAACACTTAAATGGCAACTTGTAAAGCTGTTTGAGTTCCCCTTCTGTCTGTTTTATTTCTTTAATCTGAATTCTATCCTCACGCGATATCATTATTTCATCCCCAGAAATCAGGTTGGGAGCTACTGAGGATGTCAGAACACAGAACCAAGCTAGTTCTATCCATTGTCATCATGATGTGTCCACACATTGCTGGCAGCATTGCTGTAAGTTGCAAGTAGGGCTTTTGTACAAAAACAAAAGTATTGCGAGCCAACAACAAATGTGTGTGTGTGTATGGGGGGGGGGGGGGCTTTGGGCAAGTGGGGAGAGGGGGAGCAAAGAGAGGGGTGGTGGGGGTGGGGGGGGGGGGGGGGACTTTGAGAGAGAAAGAGAGAGAGAGAGAGAGAGAGAGAGAGAGAGAGACATATCTTGCAAGTGGTGAAGAGTTGGTTTCCCAAATGTATTTGTCTCATTTCATCCCCTATTGATTTGATCAGTGTCAGTGCATTGATTGTGACCGGTGTAGCTTACAACTAGACATAACAATATTAGAAGAAGAAGGCCTACGAAGAGACGTAAGCCAGGTCATTTTGTGCTTAATAGCCATGGTTTCCCCGCACTGTCTCTACGTAGCAGCACGTAAAATTGTCAGACATTAGTCTTGGGACCCTATATAATGCCGTCACGTGACTCTAAGCGACAAACAAACAAACAGACCTAGATGAACAAAAACCGGAACCCAAAAATGGCGAGTGAGGGACTCACCCAGAGCAAGAGATTGTTCATTCCATGAATGAGAAGTCCTAGCTCAGATTACCGCCCTTAGATATAATCCTTGACTGCCCTAAAACTACACTCTAGGGATTATATGATATATTCATGTTGAGGCTGCCTGTCGTCTGTGTGATGAAATAGTGGATGTGTCTTAAGAATTTTATTTGGGAAGAAAAAAAAGTGTTTCTCTTAAATACATAAATAAATTCACCACATGCATTCCATATTTACCCATGAACCTAATAGTCTTACCTAAAAATACATCATTTAGGAATATGAATATAACACACACCATTCAACCCTTACATAAGCCTTTAACCCTTTGGATGCCGTCCCGCCAGGTGGTCTTCTACTCGTCGCTCATGTTTGAGGCGATCGGCGTGAGCCCGCGTCGCGCCATGTACGCCACGTCCGGTATCGGAGCCACGATGGTCGCCCTTGCACTGCTGTCGATTTGGCTCGTGAACCGGGCAGGCCGGCGCTTCCTGCTTCTTCTTGGCCTGACGATCATGTGTGCAAGCAGCATCGCCATTGTGCTCTTTAATGTCATAGAGGTAAGTGGAATTTCTTCAACTTTTGATTTAAGGAAAACTTCTTTCTGTCTTTGACTATGTGTGCAGGCGTCGACAGTGTGTTGTTTAATGTGATAGAGGTAATTGGAGTGTCTTCAAATTTTGAATTAAGCAAAACTTCTTTGTGGCTATGATTATGTGTGCAGGCAGCGACAGTGTGTTGTTGAATGTGACAGATTGGAGTTGGGTTGGGGTTGGTTTAACGTCCAACAGCAGCACTATATAGGCTATATTGTGGACGGGCCCCAAGACGGACGTCTGACAATTTTATGTGCTGCCACACACGAGACAGGGCGGGGATACCATGACTCCTCGCCCTGTCTCGTGTGTGGCAGCACATAAAATGTGACAGAGGTAATTGAAATGTCTAAATAATGCGATCAAAGAATGTGCAATACAAAGACTATACAATACAATAGGTACACTAGTCTTTGATTTGATGTTAGCAAGACTTACATGTGACTTCGTTGGAAGTCGAGATCTCTGCTTTAAAGTCACGATAAAATAATTCTATGGCACTTCTGTTGTTGACTATGAGTCGTGTCTCCTAAGAACCCAAAAATCATAAACACGATACATGTTCAGTCGTTAGAAAGCTCAGTTGTCGAGTAGTAGGTTTGGGGTTTGATACCCAGCTGTTTCCCCATATCGCTTTTCTCGCTGTCTGATGGGGTTCTTAAAGATTCCTTAGGTCGAAACAATCATCATTTTTATTCATTCAGTAATACCTCTTTTCCCGTGTATTACCATTACATGTAGTATTGAATTATTTGCTTTAAATCTTTATAATCTAAATTGTTATTAAATATTAGTTAAAGCTAGGTTCTGGTTAGTAGCAAGATCAAAGACTCTGAACCAGTCAGGTTATACAGACGCAGGCCTAACCAGTATAATGACGAAATCCTATCATAGGTAATAGGTTTCCCCGATCGCCTGCTCGAACCGGGTATCTCCAGAGTAAAAGTCTAACGCTCTATTAGTTGAACGAGCTTGTCCACCTTGCTATCTTATCAAATGATGTTTGCCTCTCTTTTGTTTGTTTGTTTGTTTGTTTTTTGTTTTTTTGTTGTTGTTATTTTTATTTTTTTTTTTTTTTTTTTTTGGGGGGGGGGGGGGGGTGACGCACCTCGGTGTCAGCTCTGTCTATTCAGTGTTTCTTTAATTGCAACACATTAATTTTTAATTTTATAACTCTAACCTTTACTTGAGTTCAGTCCCTTGCCTGGGCAGTAGTAGAGGAGACCTGGGCGACACCCTGTAGAGCCAGTCAGGTCCTTCTTGTGTCAAACTTGTCAGGGTTGGACTGTTCGACTCTTCGCCTGTCACTCGCTCATGTCTGTAAGACTCTGTGAGAAAGACTTAAGCACTGACTAACACTGTTTTTATACTCTTTCTCTCCCTGTTTCGGTGGCTCCAGCAACCAGGAGCAGTCATTGCAGCGGTCATGGTTTTCATTTTCGGATTCGCCATTGGGCCAGGTTGGTAAAAAATCGTCGTATGAAAGATCTTTTAAATGTAAAATGTCACCTTAACTGTTTGTGGGTTGTAAGTTGTTTTTTTCTATTCCCTCTGGTTAAAAGGTGTCATCCCAGACTTTTATTTAATCTGTTTGTTTAAACCACGAATCATTGCAGACCCATACCCTAGATGTAGAAATTTTAATGTGAACTAGCTTTAATTTCAGTTTGTGAGATTAAAAATTATATTTTTTTTTTTGTTGCTTGTATATAATCTTTATGACGATGCAAAACCCAAACAGTGCCGTACATGCGTCTTCCATCTAAGTCACATAACTGTTTGAAAAACCAGACTCCTTATCGAAATAGACCACCTAGAATTACCCCCCTTGTTATCTCTATACCCTCAGGACCAATACCGTTCACAGTGGTCCCGGAGTTATTCCCCCCTGATGTGAAGAGATCAGCAATGGCCATCTGCATCCCTTTCAACTGGCTGGCAAACTTCAGCGTGGCTCTAGCATTCCCTCACATCCTGGTAAGACAAACATTGCCAATTTCTGTTTATTTTGTGGTTGTTTGTTTTTTTTAATGAATTCCATGCAGGACTTCCAAAAATAACAGAGAGGTCATTGAAATAAACAAACATTTGCATTTAGAATCAAAATGAGCTATATCATTAAAATAGTAGGCACAGTTAGGACAGTTTACTTTCTTAGTCTAGTAGGCGTGTGGGCTGAACACAAATGTACCCACTGTACATCTTTCTGACCTTACTATGATACTGATTCCTAATGAATAGATAACGATTACCCTTGTTATGCAAATATGTAATCACTTAAGCCGAGTCGATGACTTTTTAACCTGTTATTTTTTATAGCCTTGATTTCATGTAATTTTGTTTTGTTGATTTGTTAACCCCATCTACCTCATTTTCTCTTTCGCGCTCACTCTCTTTATCTCCATCCCCACCCCTCTCTATATTATTTTTTTCTAGCACGCGCTTTCTCTCTCTGCCTCTCTGTCTTTCTCTATCTTTCACTCTCTCTCTCTTTTTCTCTCTTTCTTTCTCTCTCGCAGTTTCTCTTCTTCGCTCCGTCTACCGATCTATCTTTCCATGTTTAATCATTATTATTCTTCAATACGAACGTGATTCTAGTTTCCACTCCATCTTGATGATTTGTTTTAAGTTTTAAGAGAACCCTCAAAATTAATTCCCTTGCGGCTTAGTGGTGTCTTTTTCTTTTGTTTAAATTTTGTTTTAACTTTTGTTTTAACTTTTGTTTTATCTGTTATTTTAACTTTTGTTTGAAGTACATAATGCTGAAGTTGGACGTTCAGCAACCAACTCACTCGAACTCCCCGCCCACAACAGAGCTTATGCAGCGCTGTCGTTGAACATTAAGCACATTAAGCAACCAACCAAACAAACAAGCATCCAATCAACTCACTAATACCAGCCATAACCCTGACCCCCACCCTCCGTGTGTGTCCACAGGCCCAGCTGGAAGACTTCACCTTCTCCGTGTTCGCCGCGGGCTCCCTGGGCCTGTTCGTGTTCCTGTACCTGCTCCTCCCGGAGACTCGACCCGGCCCGCTGGAGGGGCTGACCTTCTCCTGCCAGGGCGAGGCGTGTGGCAAGGCGTGCGGCAAGGCGTGTGGCGAGGCGTGTGGCAAGGCGGCGCGGTCCTCCCTGAGCATAGACCTGCACAGCAGCACACAGAGGGGCGTGTCCAGGCACGCCAGCGTTATGGACCAGCTCCGACACGGCCTCTCACAGGCCGCCATGCTCACAGGCGCGGGTTTCCATGGCAACAAGACAGGGCCACACCGGCAGGACTCCAGGGAGAGGAGAAGTAAAGTCACAGGGAGATATACGTTTTACGATCATATCCGTGATGGAGGGTCGTCATTGACGAGGACATTTCATAGGACGCTGTCCGATGGGGCTTACAGTCAAAATATCATTCATCATATTTACGCTGGTAAACAGTCTCATAAAATCAGTACTGAATGCTTCTACTTGTCTGAAAACTGCGAGAAACAAAGAGACTCTGGAGTCCACTATAAACGTCTTCATTCCGAGGAGAGTCCTGATGTCTCGAGATCTTCCGTCACAGATAAAAGCCCTCCAATCTCCAGTGCTACGCGGACGGTGTACAGCCCAACTGGTGTGGAGATTGGCTCGGGGAATGCTGGGCTGACCAGTCTCATGGCGTCCTACAACAGCAGCGGCGATTGTACTCAGAGTGAGACCACGGGGGACCAACGGTTCAATACTCAGAGTCCCCACCAGCAGCCTAGTGTGAGCACCGAGCATCATGTCAGCGCCGGAGCTGGGGACTTTAATGAGTCCCCTCACAATGCACACTCCAGCGTTGAACAGACAAGACACTCGGCTCACGAGAGGGTAAGGAGATCCAGCCTTCGTAACTCCACATCGCAATCGAATCATGACACCTGGACAGAAAGCTGCGACGCCGATGAAGAAGCAGGTTGACTCATGCAGGAGTCGGTCTGCAAAAATAGATCTACTTAGAAACTGAACGCTGCCACCTTCGCCGTACTGGATCTTCGTTTTAGAACCTAGAACACTAACTCAGAAACGATAAGACGAGCATCTTTTCGAATTTATGCCATGCACAAAAAGCTGAGTTAAAAACGGTTTGTTAAACGTATGTTTTGCGTTTTTTTTACAGGCACAACACAATGCTTCGAGTGAAATAAGTAACAACTATTAAATTATTGAATTTTTTTTTTGTCATTGCATTTGAACACTTTGTGTCTCGATGTTTATTTATTTCTGACGTATGGGGTGGTAGATTTAGGCGCCACACAGCAGATATAGCATCTAAATGCAGAATGTACATAGGTTGGGCGGCGCTATCGCTCAATGAATAAACTCTCTAATTGGACCTGGTAAAAATTTTAAATTTTTATGTTTGTTTTAAGACTTTAAGAATTAAATTATGACTTACAAATAATTATGGCTCTGTTTTTCAAAATAATATGCTGAGAAGAATATTGAACAAATAAGTTGCAATGTGGAAAAAATGCACGTGATAAATGATAATTATGTTTCTACTTACAGATATCAAAGATCCCATGCTTCATCTGATTTGTTTAAAGACAACAAGGCAGTTTTTTTCTTACTATCAACATATTTCTTTCATAGTTGTTATCTTTGACAAAGCTGAACTTTGTTCTTTTCATGAAGGTTGTCTGAGGCATTATCTTTGTGTTGGTATCTACTGATTAAATCTATATACATCGGGCCTGGTTTATTGGATGTTGCTTGTCAGTATTGCTTTTTCTACTGTTTTCCCCCGATGCAAGGAATAGAATCTATCTGTTGTGCAAAAATTATGTAAGAAATTTCGAGATGATTGTCAGAGAGAAGAGAACACAGTGGCTCGTTGGATAGAAAGCGCAATTTTTAATCGTAGGTTCGAATCCTGATAAAGTTTCTGTAAAGAAGAATGTTTCGAGAACCAGCCTGTTTGGACAGTAAGGGTTCGTTTAAAATGTGAACCTTTAACCTCCTTATCGTCAGACGAGGACACTAGCGACTGGGCTATCTTTCGCCCATGACCACTCTGTACATTCCTCATAGCTTAGTCCAAGTGAAGATATGATAAATTTTCGATTTTGAAAAGAATGAAAACCTTTGGTTGCATTTACGTCCCAGGGTTTCAAAAGGAATGCTGTCTGTCAAGCTAAACTTTGAGCATAGTGTAGGATAGAACTACTGGCCTACTCATTGGTAGCCCAGACCTCTACTCACTCAACCTATGGCGCCTCTACTTGATTTTGGCTGTTGTTATTATTAACAGCACAACATTGTGTAGCGAGAATTTTTATCATGGCTGAGTCGACGTAGCATCTTTTACTTAATTTTTTGTTTTTGTTGTGCAGTTTTTGTTGTTGTGTTTTATTCTGTTCGCTTGGTTGGTTGGTTGGTTGCTTGCTTGCTTTTTGTGGAGGTAGGCGCGGGGGTAAGAAAGAAAGAGCAGCAACCTTGGCACATTGTGTTAGAAGCTGCTTTTAATCTTCTATTACAAACGGTTATGGAGTTGGGTGTCTTTGACTAGTAGTTCAATGATTCATATTCGGAGAAGACAAAGAGACGGACGGAAAGATTGAGAGAGAGAGAGAGAGAGAGAGAGAGAGAGAGAGAGAGAGAGAGAGAGAGAGAGAGACAGACAGACAGACAGAGAAATCGTGAATTTTAATTGAAAAAGACTATAATCAGTATTGTCATTAATTATTTAAGCAGCCATCAATGTAGGAAAGGAGGACAATTTATTCGCTCATATCACATCTCTTCAACTGTGTTCAGTTTTTTTGGTGCTAAAATGTCTAAAATATCAGAAACATGGCTCTATAAATTACTAACGACACTTTATGTTGCTGAATCATTTTTTTCATGATTATTATATCAACAAATGTCCCTGCATGCTACAATACTTATTATTTGAAATAAAAAATATTCATTGTTATTCTTCTTTGCGTTTATTTTCTTCTTGTTGTGTTCATAATGTGTGGAAACATTTAAAGAGTGCGAGTGAAAAACGGTGGAATCTGAATTTATAATAATCGAATCAATTCAAACAATTGGAACAACAGAAATGCTATCAACACTCACATTCTAAATTTGACTTTGCAGTTTAAATATTAATCTAAAAAGGGTGTAAGATTGCAAGCAAAATCCGTCATATAATTTAATAACTATCTCATTCTTTTATAAAAAAAAATGATATTCTTTTTTTTTTCTTGCGCACTTTGTTTTTAAGGGCAATTTGTAAATTAATGCAGAAATGTTGTAAAATAGCAAGCAAGTAAAAAAATATGGAGAGTCATCTGCATTATTGTGCATTATTATGCGTCACACAATTTATCATAATATTCCATTTTTCTGGGGGAAACAAGAAAAGAAAAGGAAAAAAAGACCACTTCTGGTTTTCCCTTTGCGCCCTTTACTTGTTTATTAGGGGCACTTTTGGGCAGATCTAGGCTTTAAAAAAAAGAAGATCAAGTCACCGATAATTTAAAACAGTGGTTTTATCAACTTTTTAAGCATTGTTAGGAAACAGCTACATGTATACCAAGATATCTCTCTCTCTCTCCTTTGGTCTCTCTCCCTCTCTCTCTCTCTCTCTCTCTCTCTCTCTCTCTCTCTTTCTCTCTCTCTTTCTCTCTCTCTCTCTTTCTCTCTCTCATTCTTTATTTCTCTCTCTCTGTCTCTCTCTTTCTCTCTCTTTCTCTCTCTCTCTTTCTCTCTCGTTTCTTTCTTTGGGTTGTTGTTTCAAGATTCATCGAATAATTATGTAATTATTTCAAATGACCTTATTATTAATCTTTCTCTTTCTCTCTGTATCTCTCTGTTTCTTTCTGTATCTGTCTCTGACTCTTTGTCTCGGTCTGTCTGTCTGTCTGTCTGTCTATCTGTCTGTCTGTCTGTCTGTCTGTCTGTCTGTCTCTGTCTCTGTCTCTCTTTATCTCTCTCCCTTTCTCTCTCTCTCTTTATTTTTTTCCTTCTCTATAGTCACTAATTCTCTTTCTCTTCTTTTTCTTCTCTCTCACTCTATCTCTTTCCCTCTGTCTCTTTCTCTATCCTCTCTCTATCTCTCTTTCTTGAAACTGACATTTACAAGTCATCATCCGATTATTAAAAAAAAAAACCCAAAAAGAAATCAAATCAAATAAATAAAAAGAAATGAGGGAAAGCCTAGAGTGCATTTCTCTCCCCGCTGCTTGCTGATCTGACCAGCGTTTGGGCTGAGACCGAAGAAGATGTTGGAGGCTCGCAGGAGATGTCTGAAAAGTTCTTGCTCAATATCCTCGGTGAGAACTAGTCTGTTGCGACGAAAACCAAGCCTGAATGTGTGTGGACCTTCAGCTACGCCAGCCAATTCCTACTGACCAGTTATGTTGTACGCTTATGTGTGGACTCTTCAGCTAGGCCAGCCAATTCCTCCTCACTGACCAACTTGTTGTATCTTCAGGAATTATGATTCATAAACAAATAAAACAATGGTACATAACAAACAAAAAGAATGCCCTACCTTTATAAAGGTGAAAAGTCCTGAGTGTCGTTAATTTCTTCGCGGCGTCATAAAAATAGTCTAAGAAGCCAATGTTACCTTTGTTGCAAAAAAAAAAAAAAAAAAAAAGCAAGATTTCGTTTACGCCACAAGTTAACTCTCAGGTGCGATGAAACAAAACGAGGATGATTCATTATCATTCACATAACAATAGCAGGTATATACCTTTTAAGTCAGGGGTTCAGTTCGGTTGGGTTGGTTTAGCGTCCAACAGGCTATATTGTGGACGGGCCCCAAGACGGACATATGACAATTTTATGTGCTGCCAAACACAAGACAGGGCGGGGATACCATGACTCCTGTCTCAGCCGGTCACATTATACTGACACCGACCCAACGAGTAGGGAACGCAACAGCCAGGATTCGATTTCGCGACCTTTTGCGTCGAATCCTGGTGTTAACCAATCCCTGTTCGCTGTTGAGACCAGTTTTACGCTACCGTGTGAAGGGGCCTAGTCTGTTTGGCACAAGCGAGACCATTTTGGTAGTCAGTGTTTATTGATATGTTATAGACAGTTTCGCCCGACGGATATTTACAAAATGCATTTCTATATTATGTTGAGAACAATTTTTTGAACACCCTGTTTTAATTTATTAATATAATAACCTCGACAAAAGAATTACCGATGTTGTCATTCATTAGGCATAAGAGAGCACTTGGCGACAAGGCAGATGGGAAGACGCACAAAGGGCGGCGCAGATCGCATTCCCGTATCCTTGATTAACCGATCGTATCGATTATCACCAAATAAACGCACAGTTTCCTTGCACAAATATTATAAGCTTTTTACGCGAAAAAAGGGTCCCGCGGTTCTGTCTATAAAGTAACATGCAGTGAAATAAAAGAATACAACCAATCGTCAAGAGGTTTATAAAGCAATGTTGAAGCCATCGACATGTTCATTTTTCTCATTATTGACATAGCGTGTGTGGTTATCCATTTCTTTCTCTTATTAAGTTTTTCTTCAGCTTTGTTATTAAAATTCTTACTAATCGAGTATCAATATAAGGACACCGAGAGGCCTTTCATCTTAACGTAACATTTTATCAGATCATTTGCGTTAGGTTTGTATTTTAAAGTAATGTTAAATGATACTATGCTCAGGTCGATCGATACACTTTCTATTCTGTGATAGGTACTCAATAGGCGTTGCTATGCCACTTCTTAGCTACCGGTGAATGTTTTCTGGAACCAGGTCTAGTCATGTGACTCATGCTTCCGGGTTTGGTTAAACATATGGTTTATATCGATAGTACAGTAGCTTTTGACAACCAAGTAGAGTATTTTTTCTTGGTGACCTTCTTCCTATTAGTGTGTTTTCATAAACTATTATTCCTGGTAAACGGCATGCTTCATCTAAGTGCAATTATGTTTCAAATAAACATGAAGAAAACTAATGCTTACAATAAATAATCAATTCCAGAGCCTTTCCCCTCTGTACACATCAGCACCTACACTACCCTTGTTTTAGTATCGACTATGATATAGTTGAAAATCAACCGGACTGCCCTCTTTTTAATAAAGCAAAGATTGTTCTGATAGCAAACATGGCGGCTGAGAATGTATCAGAGAATCTAGCCATGGATTCCGGCAAAGAGATAGATTTTTCGTCCATGAAAGATTCCATACAGTTTAGACATGGGAACTATTTTATTCTTTTATCTTTGTTATTTTTTCAGTTTGTCAATTGGATTTTGAAATCACATGGTCCCCCGAAATCGCTTAAGGACGACGAATGGAAATGGAGGAATTTGTGGGTTTCCTGGTTCCATGCTCTTATCACATCAGTATGGGTCATAACATCGTAAGTTTTTGTTTTTGCTTTTGCTGTTTTATTTTGTTTTTGTTTACTTGTGGTTTCACTAGATTTAGCTTTAACCGCATGCACATAAGATGATTTGTGGTTTTTAAAATTCTTGAGAATTCTGGGTGTAGAAATAGAAACAGAAACTAATGGGACTGATGTAGAGTGAATAGACAGATAGAGTCTAATTGATAAGGCTGCAGTGGGTGAGAATAATTAACTGTGAATGTTTTCAGCCCTGGGGTGAGAATAACTTAAGGGCTGCTCAAATTTTACTCTCACCTTCTCACCCTCACACCCAGGGAAGCTGAGAATTACCAAGAAATGGAAATTGATAGGTTGGTGGAATGGGCAGACGTTTGGCAACTGCGCTTCAACGCAAGCAAACTGTAAAGTCATACACTTTGGAAGGAACAATCCAGAACATAGATATACAATGAAACTGCATCAATCAGAGGATAGAATTATACTAGAAGCTACAACCTTAGAAAAGGACCTTGGAGTGCAGGTGGATTTGGAACTTAAATTCAGTAGACTACTGAGTAGTCACATAGAGATCTATGCCAGTAGCCAAAGGAAACAGGATTCTGGGATTGATAAGGCGTACATATCAGAAGGTCTCAAACAACTCAGACTACCAAGTATGCATTATAGGAGAGACAGAGGAGATATGATTGAGACATACAAATACGTGCATGGACTGTATGATGTCAGATCCCTGCTCACAAGTGAGGAGGACTCCAAAACCAGAGGACACAGTCAAAAGCTCAAAAAGATAAGAGTACATACTGGAGTCCGTCAACACTTCTTCCCAATAAGAGTAACAGACACCTGGAATAGACGACCCAAAGAAATTGTAAATGCTCCAAGTCCAACGCTGAACAGTTTCAAGAACAAAATTGACTTGCTGTGGAAATATAATATGTACACATTTTAAATCAGCCTAGGGAGAGCACAAAAATAAAAGTTTACAGTAAATTTATAAGAGGACGACTACAATAACGGACAAGAGGCCAAAAGGCCTAATCACATCCGGATATCATATCATATCATATCAAGACTCTCACCCCCTCACATAGATTTACGGAATAGAGAGAGGGCTATCCCTCCTCAAACTCTAAATCTTTTGGAGGGCCACTCTCAATGGCTTAATCCTCAATGGTTCTTAATTTGAAATTGAGACTGCTTTCAAATTTTGTTAGAATTTAATCTCAGATATATTTTGGAACTTATTATTTTACACCTGCATTTTTGGGACTAGTTCCAGATTTGTATTCATTCATGAACATTATCTGTTATGTACAATTCATCTGAGTAGTTCATAAGTTAAAAATGTGGTTAGGAATTTTAATTTAACCATTCTTTATACAATTTTACCAGATTCTATCGGTACCCTGAGGTGTTTGCAGATGTGATTCTCCATGTCAATTATTACACATTCTTCTGTGCTTGCTTTGCTACAGGTATGTCATGTGTATTAATTTTTTAAATCTATCTTGCAAGTATTGTTATTCTGCATTTTTTAAAATGACTCTTGAAATTTTCTGTGTTCCTTTAAGCCATGAAAACAAGTATTGATTTTATTAATGAGGTAAATTTTAAAATATTAAGCTAGAACATTATATTCAATGATACTTATTATAAAAAAATGTACTCTTAATTGCTCAGAACTGTGCCTGAACCGTTATTCTCCTAAACCATAGGTTTAAATGAATGCAATGCTATGGGTTTCCGTAAGGCAGTAAGCGTTCAGGCACTCTTTGTAGTTTGTGCAAATTTACAGTCTTCTATTATGATTTCCATAGACTTATGTTTAGACTATAATTGATTCTATTGTAAGGCAGTTCAGTGCTGATATATATGCCATTCATTCTTATCTAAAAAGGAACAGCCATTTTTCAATTATTTAACTGAAGCTTATTGCTCATAACTGTTAAACACTGTTAAATATCATTATTTGATTTTATTGTTTTGAGTTTTGATCAGTCTCTGCTTCATTTTGTGCAGGTTACTTTACCTACGACTTACTAGACGTGGTCATCAACAACAAAGCCAGAGCCATGTGGGAAGTCGTGGTCCACCATATTATGGTTTGTAAATGAATGCTGCAGTGCTTCAGAGTTAAAACAATGTTGGGTCATTTGTCCTGAGCCTTTGTGCCATAATTTCTGTTTCTTGTTGTGAATACAGTTCACCTGAGACTCAATAAACTAGCTCGTTTCTTTTCAATAGTTTGTTGGATGCAGAGTTTGTTGACGCCATCTGTTACTCTGTATCGCCTCCATAGACACACATTATATGATTGTACCTAGATGGTGTTGAGCTAATGACACATTTAGCTTCTACCTACAACTTTCCCTTTACCTCCTCTTTCCCAACTTCAACACACACACACACACCACATTATTGCTGGCAGCCTTTTCGCTTTGATCATGCTCGGCTGTCGTCCATCAGCTGCTTGTCGTTTTTATTCAGTTCCTGTAGACTACACATGATGCCAGTTTTAGTATACGAGAGAAGTTTATTTGGCAGATCTTTGGTTGTCTGCTAGTTTTAGAGTGTCTGGAATCATCCCAATGCAACTATGTTAGCCTGCTTACACCTCTGGTTTGTTGCATCAAAGATCTGTATATGAGATTAGTTTGTTGTATCAAGGTAGCTTAAAAAGAGAAAGAAAGAAAAATCTGGTATTTTTTCATGTTTGTTGAATGTAAGGTGTTCTTTGAGTCCGAATTCGTTGTATTCAAGCTCTACTTAGTCGCTGGTGTGCAGCTGTTTAAGGTTACCAATGCATATAGTTCGTTGGAAGGGAGGATTGGTATGAATTGTTCCTTGGATCAAAGGTAGTTCACCAAAGACAAAGAAGAAAAATCGGGGGTTTTTGATCTATTCGTTGAATGTAGAGGGTTTTTTTTATTTTAGTCCGAATTGGTTGTATTCGAGTCTATGGTATAATTATTGTGATTTTGGTAATTTCAAAGGGTATAGTAACTTTATTTTTCTTATAAAAATAAAAACCTGAATTTATAAATGCTTTTGATAGATCTAATAATAAAGCACTACTGTTAGTGTTAAGCATTGTAATTGAAGTAAAAGGTGTACAGTATTTTATTTTTACATCACAAGGATTGAATTCTTTTTTTTTTTAACTTAGGAAGGGTTTGTTAAATAAACACGCTTGATTTTTTCAAAGTCCTCTATTCCTAAGTTAAGTTAGTTACAATTTTGTAATTTTATCATAATGCAAATTTCCATAAATTTACAGATTTCCAGAAAAAAATGAATTGAAATGTTAAGTTATTGAACATTATATTCCATGTATAACTATAAGTCCTGCTTAAGTTAAAAGTTTTGGAACAAAAGAAATTACTCAGTTGGCATGACTAGTTTTTATTATCTTTCAATTACTAATAATATATGATGTCTCCTAATTCCTACAGGTGGCCGGCATGCTCTACTACAACGTCTACCTGAAAGCGCAGATCGGATTTAGCCTGATCGCCATGGCGGTGGAAGTGAACTCCATCTTCCTGCACTGGCGCAAGCTCTACCAGATGACACAGGTGCCATTCGGCAGCCTCAAATACGCCATCGTGAAGTATCTCAACCTCGCCTCGTTTGTCATGTTCCGGCTGCTGCCTCTGACGTACATCACGTACACGCTGTTCACCATGTACCACCGCGTGTCTCTCTTCTACTACGTCCTCATC
This sequence comes from Elysia chlorotica, assembly GCA_003991915.1. Classification (NCBI taxonomy): domain Eukaryota; kingdom Metazoa; phylum Mollusca; class Gastropoda; family Plakobranchidae; genus Elysia; species Elysia chlorotica. Next base: position 84,740 of record RQTK01001381.1, on the reverse strand, counting down.
TTCATCACCATGGCCTGCATGGACCTGCTCAACGCCGTCCTGTTCTGGCGCCTGGTGAAGAGCGACATCATCCGGGGCTGGGCCAGTGGGCAGGGCACCTCGGCCAGGCACTGCAGCAGCAACGGCAGCCAGAAGTCTTCCTCCTCCCCCGCCAGCCTCAGCAACGGCAACAACAACAGCATCGTCACCAACGGCGCCCAGTCCCCGAAGAAGGAGGCATGACAATACTGAGTACCCAAACTCTTTTTATATAGAACATGTTAATTTTTTTTTGTTTTTTGTTATTATTTCTTGGATTGAGAAATGAGCAATGGTTAATATTTCTCTTTATTTGTTTGGGTGGTTTTTGTGATTAGTAAAAGATGATTTTTTTATGTATATTTACAATTATGTTTCAAGAAAAGTTAAAAATTTATTTATTTTGGTCAAATTACAAATATACTGAAGAAAGTAAATTTTGATGAGCCATTGATTTTAGACAGTTTTTTTCTTTACAAACAGTTGACTTTCTTTTAACCTGATTGGAGTGCTTGTTTGGGAATGGAAATGGATATGTATATATGTTTTTTTTTAAAATATATGTAATAATGACTGAAGCCAGAGGCGAGAAAGAAATGAAAATTAGACTTCCTTCTGAATGTGTGAAGCTTCATAAGAAAAAAGGATCCATTTCTGAACGTAACTTGAGCATTAATTTTTTTTACAAATATTTTTTATCTGACTTCACATTTCCATCCAATAGTGGCGATCGTTTTTAAGTTTGTTTGCTGTGTACTGGTATCAATTGATAAGTAAATTTTTTGACATTTCCCCATACAAATTTCTCTAACAAAGATATTGTAGTTCTTGAGGAGAGCACCAAAGGATAGGGCTTTAGCTGTGCCACGTAAGTAAAACTAAAAGCAGTTGAATGCAAACATAGATGGTCACTTTCTCTTCATCTTCAACTTGACTGCCTTTGGAGGAACAATTGTTTTTGATGGATTTTATCTTCAGCCTTTTTCATGTATAGCAGTTCTCACTCCTGCTCTTAGAGACTTGTAGGTAGATTCCACCAGTCTGAAGTGAACAGTGTATGTTTTATCTTGCCTTAGCCTGCTGGTTTTTTTGTTTAAATACTTTAACAACTCAGCATTCTCTTAAATGGCAGCAGCATAGTCATTTGTTCCAATCCTTGTAGTTGTAAAACTGTAGATGATGGACTTAGGTTTGTCCATTTCCTATTAAGTTGGATGCCGCCAATGTCAAGTGTTAAAGTGTCGGTGATAAGGATAATGCTTTACATTCAGTTTGCTCTTTAGAATTAAAAATCAATTTTGAAATTCTTGCAGATCATTTTGAAATCCTCATGCATCTGATCACAGATTTGAATCATGCAGGTGAAATAGATCAGTACCTTTCTAGTACAGTATTGTATTGTGATTTTCTCTATTTTTTGCTGCAGGAACATAATTGAAAGTAAGCTGAGAAAAGAAATGCAAATCAACATTCAGTTAGCATGACATTTTTAATTTTATGATGGGGTATTAATTCTTCTTGTCATTCAACTTTCACATCTCTCATAAGCAAAGAAACTCTGAAACTCAGAAGGGGAATCTTATTTCAACGCATCATTTTTAAAATCAATCGGAGTAAAGTTTGCTTGCTTCAACATTGATTGACACTGTCCACAATGAAATGTCTATTAATCTTCCTCAAAAGTGCTGTTATTAAAATAGGCCGTGTTAATTTTTGTTTTTTCAACCTTAGTTTATCATTCTGTAAAATTATTTCGTTTTCCCTAGTGTGAATGTTGAATTTTCTCAGTTTTCCCTCAATAGCTTACTATTTTTGTGTGTGTGCATTTATAGGAAACAAAAGGTTCTGTTTTTTGTGAAATATTTCTGTAATGATTTGAATGTTATGACTGGGTAGTGCTGCAGATTTGAATCTTACAACCTATTTGCCCTAAAACTGTGACCATGACATGGCTAGTAGATCAAATGTCCCCACAGTAGAAGCTTTCCAAAGTATGCTTGCTCATTGTGTAAGCTTGACAAGAATCGTCCAGCTTTACAGGGTATTTTATTCTCTCCCTATTTTAAAACATTGGTGTACATTTTTTGTCGTTGTTTTTTCCCCCCTAAGAATTTTTAGTACAATCCCTCTGAGTGCCATTATAAGTAAACATGTCCAAAAAAACAACAAGTGAGACAGAACCATTAGTATGTCCTGAAACAAGGTGATTGCATTTTTCCCCTGCTGAATCTTGAACATTTTTTGTAAGTTTTATACACAAGAGCAATTGAAACAGGATCTAGTGATAAGAGACCACCCCTTGTATGTGACCCTGATGCGAAAACATCATTATTTATAGTATACAATATATGTGCTTATCATAACTCTTACTCAATTATAATCGCCATGATACCATCGATCACATGTGACCTGTTCTTTTAACTTTGAATACTCCTAGGGAAAAAGCTGATATTTAAAAATTCACAATTAGCCATGAAAAATACACCAAGACAAGTCGTTCATGATAAGGAGGGTGGGGAGGTGGGAGGGGGGAACTAATTTTATGATTAAAAATGGAAAATAAAAATGGCAAATAGCTGAATAAGAACAGATTGTCTTGGTTATAAACTGTTCATATTTGGCATTTTAGTAATAATTTAGGCAATTTATAAATGTTAAGGAATAATATAAATGGATAGGATTTTAAAAAGTTTCTCCGTAAATTAACTAATGTTCCTGTTATTCCACTGATATTAAATTTTAATGGATCAAAATTTGTCTTTTGTACATATTTTTTATGTCAAAGTGGTAATAATAACATGTAATATTTGAGACTGAATTTAGAATGTGGCTATTCTTGTTATCTTCAGGATATTTTCTTGTCTTGTACAACTCTAACTTTTAGTTAGAGTCTGATATTTTGTAATAGTAAGGACCACATATCTCAGATATGCCACCTTATTCTACAGAATTAGCTTTTTTCTTTTCCCTTCTCACAACTGCAAGTGGAACTATCTATCTCACAGCCTATATGAAGGTGTCCTTGGTTATAATGATCATAAAGTGATGAGCAATATTATGTCATTTAAAAAATGTGCTTTATGCTTTTGTGTAAATCCATCCCTATCTTATTGTGGGTGCAGAGTATTATATTTACAAACCAAGTCAAGGTTGAGGCTAGTGTACTAGTGTGCTTGTTAGCTCATGATGGCTTAGAATATATCTGAACCACTTCTCACCATGATCTTTTTGCCCCTCTTTTATATCTCATGATCCATAGTTGAGCATGCCTAGTTTAATGTTAGTAATGCTACATTTCCATGACATTTGAGTTTGCTTTGTTAATATGTATGGCTTTTTTCAAGATGATTGACCACTTGTTTTACATCTATGCAGATCTTTAAGCCCTGTAATCATCACACATCTTTATCAGCATTGTATCATCATGTTTCATATTACACTAAACTTGAAACAAATTTTTCAGCAGGTAGAAATAATAATTTCACTTAATGATTGTGCTGCTTAGTAATTGATTTGAAATAGACCTCTGGTGATATTTCTGAGGAGCCAGTCTTATTTTTTTTGTAAAAAATTATTATCTAAAATTTTTTTTCTTTTTTTTTTTTATTTTTTTTTTAAATTTATTGTTTCAGTGATTCAATTTCTTTATGCAACATTTCATCTTTGTTTTTGACAGCTTTTGATAGTTTTGAAAATCTTTCTCTAATGAGCTGTGTGTAAACAAATTTTTTTTGTTTTTTTTTGTTTTGTTTAAAAAAAACAAAAAAAAACATAGGCAGTTGGAAGTGGATACATTTCTTGTTTCCTTATATTTTTGTCATGCAATTTTTCCTGCTGAAAAGCTGAAGAAGACATTTTACTTTAAAAACTGACACCTTAGTGCTTACTAAGAATGGTGCAAGACCAAAAGTTTTTTCATGATGTCAAATGCAGGAAGCTTTGCAGTTTTGGTAAATACATGTATTATTGTACTTTTAATTATGTCATTCAAGATTGAGGAATTAATCAAACGTTACAAATTCTGTGTGATGGATGAAGTTTACACTAGAAGGGAACTGATTTTGCCTTCATTGTCATGATTCTTGGATCTCCAAATTTTGATACGTTTCAGGCTAAAATATAGGAAAAACAGGCTTGTTTTAAAGTCTTGGCTGCGTTTGGTAAAGGTAAATAGACCAATTTAAAATAGTTTTCTTGCTGTTGTTGATTTTTTGCTGAATGAAAAAATGACAACTTGTGTTTCTGAATCTTTCAGAGAGATATGAACTTTTTGTGAATGCTTATTTATCTTTTACACAATTTTTTAAATTAATTTCTTTGGTTGGGTAAACTTTACCTCTTTTAATGTGTCCTACAAATCTGCAGGTTTTTATGTCAATACCATTTCTAAATAAGTTATGTTGTTTGTAGATCAGTAATTAATCCTACTTTCTCATACATTCTTTGAAATGAACTGTAGATTGATATTATGACTGTATTTTTAATAGGCTTTGTAGTCAGGTTTTACTGAAGAGCATCTTGACATTTTTAGACTATGATTATATATATTTTTGTTTTGTTTCATCATACGATTTTTTTCTGAACATGATATATATGCATGTTTGATTTGATCATTTGTGCCAATGTTACTGCTGATGTTTTCTGAAATTGGGTGACTTATTTTACCATTTTACCTTTTCTAATTTGAACATAACTCAACTCGAAACCAAAAGTTTTCTCTGATAGCTTACTGCTGTGATTCTGTTTCCTGATATTACATTTCTGGAATATGTTAATTATATTTGCTAAATTTTTTTATATTTTGTGTACTGCTTCGCTGGTTTGCGCAAATTCTTTCAAAACCAAAAAGTAATTAAAAGAACAACCAACCTGCATTTTAAAAAGGCACAGTTGAATTTCTTAAATATACCGTAATACGTCTGTAAAAGCTGCTAAAGAATTCAATGTATTTTTAATTATCATTTATCTGGAACTTTAAACATCGCCCAAACGAAATCTGTTTAAAAGACTTTTGTTATATTTAACTTTTAAAGGAGAACCAGTGATTCTACCTATTGCACTGAAATGTCAGTGTTTTATCAATTTTGACACATTGTGAGCCATTCGGGCAAAATCACCTATCTGCTGTGCTAATGCCCTTCAAAGACCTCCCCTCCCCCACTATAACATTGCATAATTTTAAAATGTTTTCACCCATTAAGACTAGAGTCAAATTTTTATTTTCATACACAGATACATCACATGTATCAATTTCAACATTTTTCCAATTCTTCATAGAAGTTTGGTTGTCTATAATTTGTATAAGGAAGGAAAAAAACCCAAACAAAACAAAGTTAAGAGATGCAAACCAAACATTTTCATGCCCTCTCACAAAAAATTGCAAGATCACACGCACAATCAATGCAAAATGTGTATATACACCCACTGTTATTGAGTTCATGCTCCAACCCCAGGGTGGACATGGTTAGACCTGGTATAGTGGACTGGGCATATGCAATTAATTAACTTGAATATTATTACTACCTTTGTGGCATCAGATTCCTTGAGACATTAAACCCAGAAATAGGGGCTGCTTTTCATAGAGAAGGCGAGTAGACAAGACTAAGAAAAGCTCCCGTTAAAACTATTTATAAAGCCCCAATTCCCATTTTTTTACTTTACAATCAGTTTAATGTAAGCTGAAGGAAAAATGAACTGTTTGCTTGTCCCCAAGAGCTTTAATTTTTTTCTATTTGCTTAAAATGTAAATCAGATTGAAAAAGATAAAGATAACAGCACGAAATGGTAGTTAGTAATGCTCCTCAGACGTTCATCTTTATTTTTTTATCTTTTAGTTACCATCAGTCTAAATTGCTGCCTTTGCTGTGTTACAGAGAACGTGATGAGTAATCAAAATAATCCACCATAGTAGTTATCCATGTTTATTTGTGTGCTTTCATAAATGTATCCTTGCTCAAAGTGCTTTGAGGGTATCTGTCTTGTACTAAACTTGCTGCTTCTACTAATCTATGTTAACTTTTACTCTGTGTACATTCTGCTTCTTGGTAACTTTAATGTGTGCATGTTTTGGAAGGAATCTGAACGGAGCACATACTATTGTTCAGTGTTTGGACTCAGTGCTATGAAATTCATTTTCCTGAGCCGTAGGGCGGCTTTGATTTAAACATTATGTCTGAATGATTTTTATTTTTTTTGGGCTGTTGAAAATTTTTAGTTTTATGTGTTGCTCCATTTTTATTGAACTGTTTTCCCATAGCATAAATGCTGATGAAAAGGCATATTTGTATAGCACTAGTTGTAAAATTTAGTATTATGTTTTAACGAAGTATCTTTTCTTCTTCTTTTTTAAATTACCGTAAGCATGTTTGTTAACAGAAGTTAGTCAAACGCGGGTAAGACAATCACCAAAAGGGCGTACCTGGATTTGTCTAACTCCTTTGCTACACACATCCACGATATAGCCTAGCCTTGATCGGGAGTTTTAAGTTTAGTAACAGAATAAACGGTTGAATTTAGTATCTGACTGTTATACATGTAGGTAAATTTATCATGTGGTAGTGTAGAGTTTTAACATGATTTCTAATTCTATCATCTAAGGCTCTTATTAAATACATATGACTTGAGATATTTGTAAAAAGATGTCGGAATCAAATTTACATGTGTACTTGTACCGGACGGCATTTTCTATCTATGTGAAAATTGTGATACTCCTTACAGCATTGGTGTGACTGACTTTTACTGTGTGTGTCTGATAACCAATTATGATTTTTGACCTATTAATATTATACTATACTTTGCTCATCAATTTTCATCCATGATTTGTCTGTATTTAAACTCTGCGATCTGATAACAATCATTACATGTATTATCTAAACAAAATAACAATTACATATACAAACTGGTGCATGTTTTTCATTGTACTTTTTCGTTTGTTTTTAGCTTTAAAACTGTTGCTCCTTTAGTTATTTTTTTTTTTAAAGAAACCTTGCTAAATCTTTATTTAATTAACAACTGGATGGACTGAACATGGCGTAGACGTTTCAAAGATTGCAGTGTGAATAAAATTATTGCATCTGTGACAGACTTTTTCTTTAAACTATTATTTGTCCTCATATCCGAGTTTTAACATTTCCCCACCTTTTCTGCCTTTACATTTGAGGTTCTTACCTTGAATTCCTCCACTAATAACCAAAATAATAAATAATTAAAATGATGATAATACCAGACTGAGACAAAAAGATTCGCCCAAATTTTTTTCTTCATTAAAAAATTTAAACTGGATATAATTATATGGAAATAATTTTATACCAGGAGTGTAGGTAATTTAAAAGCAGCCTCTCAATATTTGCCTGCCTAAAGAAAAAGCTCTGAGAGCTGATGGAATGTAGGTGCCATAACTGCTAAGGTTGATAATGCGATGAGGTGTTTTTTTCTCCCATAAATATATATATATTCATAATTTTGCTAAAACTCTGTAATCCGTGTTTGTTTTGCAAGACAATTTTCCTGTTTTTTTTTTCAACTTTTCCTCAAATATGCTCTGTTTAAGTTGCTTAGTCTCTTATTCAATCAACACCGCCTAAAGGTAGAGACCCAATGGATCTGTTTCAGTTTTGCGTTTGTGAGTTCATCCGTTGCCAGAGTGTACCAAAGCTACTAGATAATTATGGAAACACCCAAAGTTTAACCTCATAGAAGTAGAACACACTTGGAAAATATTGACTTGTTTTCCCTTTTCGTAACAAAACAAAGAGATTGAGCATAGTGGCAGTATGCCTTAGATTAAGCATTGACTTATGGCTGAAAAATAGACCATTGAGGGAACTTGAAAAATCCCATTTTTTTCAGAAGGCAAAGAATTGGGGCTTGGTCTTAATATAATCTGTTTTGAAATGTACAAGTGACTCTACAAAAAGATTTCATTTTCATATAAGTATATAGAGTAAAAGTTTTTTTGAATACAAGTGCAATTTGATTTTTGTTGATAAAAATTTTGAAGTTTGTATTTTTGTTTTATTTAAAAACAATTATTTGGTATGATTATTAATTATTCACCAATTAATGACCATACAAAGTACAATCATTTTTTCCCTTTTTATTACCATTTCTCTCCCATGATTTACCAAAAGTGTGCCTTCTTTTTCAAATTCTCTGCACGTAAAGGCAGACTGTTAAGGTGTGGGTTTTCATATTGTATTTACCGCAGAGGTCTTCTGAAATAGAACGGATATTTTTTGTAACTTGTTTTCAAGTATTTTATCGTTATCTTTTCTCCATGATCTGAATGACAATATTTGAAACATGTTCAATTCCTGTGGCTTGTCAATGTATTACACACATTTTCTACTCATAAGTTTTTAAGCTTTAAGGAAAAGAAAATGCTCTCAAAGTTTTTTAAGGATTTCTTTATTGGAAATTGAGTTTGCTAATCCTGTTCTTCGTAGTTTGATTTATTTTTTATGATCTCTACACTGATTTGCGCTTAATTTTTTTTTTGGCCCTTACATGTACTCATTTTACTTCATCAAAACTCAATAAAGAAATCAAACAAGATGGTGGTGTTTACATTTTATTTCATTGCAATTGTACAGATTTCTTTAACATTCACTATACAGTGGAATCTCCCTAAGATAAACCACCTGTATACAACTTATAGTACCTTTATTTAAAAACACCTATGACTTTATTCTAACCACTTCCCCTGGTTTATCTTTCGTAGATTCCACTGGATATACATCATACTTGTATTCAAGACTGTATGATAAACTTTATCTTACTTAGTCATATTGCAAAGTGCATCAACAGAATAAAACGCTATAATATGATAGTTGCATTACATCAAAATCACGGCTGCATTAAACGTAACATCCAGAAGCATGCTAGTTTCTCACAGGTCAACTCTGCCTCGACTGTGCCCTGCAAAAGGAAGAAGCTATCGCTAACGTCAAATAATGGATTGAGAGATTGCATGAATTTAAATTTCCTCCACCCCCACCACAATCATAAACGTTTAAATTATAACTCTGTATTTACCAGATGCAGATCACATACGAAGTAACCAGCGTACAAGTCTAGATCTACATATTATTAGGGCTCTCCATCAATCAAGTACCATGCTCTACAGAGTTGGTTACCATACCATTCCATTGTGATTAAGTCGGCACCATCCTTACATGCAGAGCAATATACTTTTACTACAGTGAACACCAACATCATAGTACTAATAGTGTTGCAATACAAATTAACAAAATCATTGCAATCATGGGCTCTATAATTTTCCTCTCATTTATAAACTTCAGACCATTAAATATGGTACCAAATCATTCACTTGAGTAACAATTTTTGTATGGTCTAAAAACAGAATTCCTTTAAAAATAGACAAAAAGATATTTCTATGCCACCTGTCATCAAATCATTATCAGTTTCCACCGAGACCTATTTAGTATGTACTACAACATATATTCGAGTTGTCTAAGTCTATTGACCAGCTTCTCTAGTAGTAGCACTGCTCAGTTTTGATACATGTACCATTTCCAACCGCCTTAGGTGGGGAGCTTAGAGAGGCAAAGTTCACCCCCATGGATTCTCTCACACTGCTGACCTAAGCTTTGACATCTAGTCTACATCTTCGGACTTCCCATTACTGATTTGTAGGTGTGAATTAAATGCTACTCCATGAAATAACCGAACGAATAAATATGATAGTTATGATATTGGCAAGCATCCATGAGATTAGATTAAAATCTCAACAGCATGTGAATAATGATATGTTAAAAAAGATTTACTTTAAATGCGTTGTTTTTGTTGTTGTTTTTAAAGCACCATTAAATCAACATTTTGATAATGTAATACAATTATGTATCATTGGAGATTTATGAACCTTAATGATATCCCAGTTTAGGTTCAGGAAAAAAAGTTAAGACAAGCCATATTCATGAAATAGATAAAATTATAAACATCTTAAAATGAAAGCTGTTTTTCCTAAATTATTTCAAAGTTTGCACCATAGGCCATATAATTATTCGGGTTTTGCAAGTTTTGAATAGGAGTTAAGTAAAATGAATACCTCAATTTCTTTGGGGTAATTGCATTTTTACTTCACATGAGTGTACATTGTAAAGTTATATAATTTTTAGTTTAAAAACATTTTTTTACACATTGATTAATAAAATGTGTTAAAACGTTCAAACTTTTTTTTACAGCAATTTTCCTTCATTGATTTAAATAAAAAAAAAAGTTGCTCACAGAGTCAATAAAAACTTACTTTCCACGCCCCATTAACACAAAAAACAAACAAACCAGGAGTTTGAATTTGAAACCCCCAGAAGTAAAAACGTGAATGGTAACTCAAAATGGGATACCCAGTTCATCAAAAAAGTTCTGGGTACAGCACATAAAAAAAACACAAAAAAAACCCCAACAGAAACACTTTAAAGATGTGCGTTTGGTTATTACAGTCCAGTCCATATATAGCGGCTTGTGCTGAAACCACACTTTACCCACGCCACCTTTTCATCTGTCAAAAGTTAAGAAAAAATGTTCTGGTTTAAAGACATCCACATGCTCTCTTTCTGTTATAACGGCACCTTGAATAGCCTAAACTAAACAACAGAGGCAGTGAGCAGGACACACAATGCTGCAAAGTCAGCTTATAAAAGTTTAAAACCCTCTAAAGTCTCCCACCACTCTCTCCTTACCCTATTGCATTATGCACTGTCCACTCTAAATGAGCGTCAGTCTCTGTGCAGTGTGAACATATGACTACACAATACAAAGAGATGGGACTATCTTCATTAATAAAAAAAATGTCTCTTAGTCAGCCATCAGCACACTGTGCTCGTCGCTCTTTCTCTGTGTGCATCCCCCAAATTTCCTTACGAATCGTGTGTAACACGCAGAACACAGAGGCTATCTGACTCGTCACATCTTCCCCCTTCCCTTCCCTTCCCATTTCCCATTACTCCACACATTCTACCGAAGTGTCTGTCTCGATACATGATACAACCAAAAGCATCAGGACACCAATGGAACTAAATCCGCCTCATCCCCTCACAATTTTACAGTTGCTGGTTGTGAACAAAGATCTAGACTAATCTGTCAGTAGCAGGCTAGGGCATCGCTAGCATAACAGTACCGACCTTCACACCAGGGCAATGACCCAATCTATTTTTAAAAAGACAAATTGTATCTATTTTCAGTTACGCGTGTGTCCAAAATTATATCTATTTTCAGTTACGCGTGTGTCTATCTGAGTGTGTCAGATTACTTTTTTAATCAAGGGAATTTATTTTTGAAAAGTGTCCCGTTTTCTGTGTTTTTCCCCACAGTAATTTAATGTATATATGTACATACATATAAAATATAATACTTTTAACATGTTCTGTTGTAACTGTACCCCGACATTAAGTCCTGTTTGTGGCGTTATATCAGAGTCTGATTGTATTTCAGTTTATCTAAAACACAAACAATACATCAAAAGCCAGAACAATGTCTACAATATCACACGAAGGTTCACACCATCTACTGTGTCCTATTTTATGAGGTCTGCCATATGTATTGGAAACAACAAAAGTATCAACATTTAAGGAAAAAAATATTGCAAGAATAACAACAACTACACAAGATTGACGTTTCCTGCCTTGTCTATTTTGCAAAGCTTCAAGGCTCGTAAGACCTGAAGAAAGAAAAGACAATACACTGTTATCCATAATGAAACAAAAAAGGTTTACAGGTTCTCTTTATAGCCTTCTCTAACTCATCGGCTTTAAGTAATAAACCTACGTGGGAAGCAGGAATTGTTGTGAACTGACATTGGACTACTTGGGCACAGAAAATGAGAATTCTTTGTTAACTTGGACTGTAGCCACAAATGTATATTTTCAATTTAAAAAAAAAAAGAACCACCACAGCATGATATATCATCACCTTGTTAACATAATGATCTATCTATCTCACAGACAGTCCATAATGACACTAACCCATCATAAGAATTTTTGAATTATTCCTTATCTCTTTCCTACTCCTACAATGAGAAAAACATAATCCCCTGATTTAAAAAGACACAGTTATAAAGTTTCTTTCATTTTTTCTAAAAACTACTGACTTTCAGCTACACATAATGTTAGCAACACGATGATATATTGCATTGTATTGGTAGCCTTCCTTGGTAGTTCGGTGCACAATTAACCATGTCCAAAAAGATAATTTTTCATAACATCAATTCTACAGCAACCAAACCCTTGAGAATGGCCTGCCTATCATTTTTCTCCTATCTTGTATTTTTATGTAACAAGAAATAACTTCCTATTTTTAAGGGTGCATGTTTTAAATAATTTTATATTTTACATGTAATCTTTCTTTACTATCTAGACTGCAATCTTAAAATATTCATATACTACTGCTGTTGCTGCTGCTGCTACTACTACTACTACCACTATTATTATTATTATTATTATTATTGCCCTGCGTCTTTTAGTCTAAATCAAATAAAGGAACCTTAACCCAGTCTATTATGAGAAAGTTCACTTCAAGTATTGCACAATCATTATCCCTGAGATAAGATAAACTTGCATATAACTTGCATATAAACAAAAGACATCATCCTTATGACATTGATTCAATGAAGTGGATGCCCTGTCTGAGGGTTAAGAATAAAACTCAAGAATGTCAAGATCTTAATCAGTACTTGACAATTATCTAGATCTGTAATGAATCTCAACACCAGCAAAATAACAGCGCTTACTATGGAGAGATATTACAACAGGATCAGAAGCATAAACACTCCTAAACTCCTCTCTCTATAAAAAACATCAGTCTTCCTTCACTCTACTGCGCTCTTCTTTTATATACACAAAGAACAGATGTACTATAGAAAACTCTAGGCCTGGAAAGGCCCAGAAAGGTCCGTAATCTTAGCTTACATAATTACTATATACCACTAGGCCTACACGCTTCATCGCACAACCTAAGGCCTCTTCCACGTGTGCGCACTAATTTAGGGATTTTTCAAAAGTTTGTATAGGTATTTATTATTATTATTATTATTATTATTATTATTATTATTATTATTATTATTATTATTATTGTTATCATTATAATAATGTACAGTTCCATACCTTTAGTTTGGCTTGTCCTGTGGCACCAGATACTCTTAATCCCATGGTATTCATGTCTTTGGGAGTGAGGTCTTTTCTGCAGTTCAACAAGTCAGGTTTACCAAGGCAATATAAAAAGATAGATAGATAGACAAGCATTTAGAAACAAAGCTTGGGGTAGTAAGTTTAACTGTTCCCTAAACTTAGACTTGGGAGTAATGATACTTTTAAGAAGCAAAATTTCTCCTTAGTCTAAATCAATTACACTCTTGTACTTACTACATGTGGTGTATAAAACTGAGTACGAAGACAATACCACATTGGGGATGATGCATTATTTATTCCATCTATCCATTCTTAACTTTTTAAATTTCTTTTCATCAGATTTCAAACGCGATTTGATTTCCGCATATGTCAGCCGACTGTTTGGGGCACCTAACTTTATCAGGGGAGTTTGTAATGTAACACATCTTTATTGAGGAATTACGGATTATATATTGGTCTCTTTCAAATCAAATTCTAAATAACTATAACTGAAATACTTAATAGAGTCTTTAGAGTTTTCACAATTGTGCATCATGCCTTGCTCTTACCTCCAATGCAATATTTTCTCAAAAAGTTTAAAAAATGAATTCCTACTACAAGTAAAGTTAAAACAGATCATAACTGACCCCTGGGGTAGGACATTACCCCCTACGTACGATTAGGGTTAACAACATCAATCAGATATGTTTGGTTGGTAGAAAAAAAAAAAAATTATATACCTCCAACTAAAAAAGAAAATACTTTGACTTACGTATTATCTTGAACTTTGAAATGATCCCATAACAAGCTGTAAGTCTGAAGAAAAGAAAGTTTGAATTATGATTAACATATTATGGCATAAAATGGTGATTGCCTGAATTCTAAATGTTTACATTATTGGTCTCGATCATAACATTATACACAGATAGCGTTTGATAAATTAATGGAATAACAATATGAGGTGAAATTCAGTTGACTCCCTTATTACTCTTAAATGGTGGGCACAATTTGTACTTTCCGTCACCGATCTACTAAAAAAAAAAAAAAACTTAAATATTGCAAGTTCATGATTAATTCTTCTGGTATCATTTTTGTGCAGCATTTTTTTTTTCTTTTCCCACATATTAGGAAATCTATGAACTGACATTTTGAAGATTTTTTTACTTAATCATCTTAAAGTATTTAAATGGGAGTGTATCTTTCTCCCTTAAGCATAGTTCACCCTGTTCACGTCCTCTAATTTTGACCTTCCTCTGATCAGCTCGGACACCGAGGCAAACTCTTCAGCAGAAACCTCCACAAACTCTGAGCTTGATTCTCTTCTCTCTGCTGCACTTGGTTCAACGGCCGGTTGTTCTGCAGCTAGTGTTAGAATATATCAGTTTTAAACTTCAGACAAGTTCATACTAACAATTACAATGCCCTGCGTCTTTTAGTCTAAATCAAATTTTTCAAAAGTATGTATAGGTAAAAGCTATTATATTGAAACCGAAGATCATATGTAGATCTCAATACAAAAAGGTCTATAAGAGCGTACTAACATGTGTACTGCGTGACGCAAAAAGGCTAATTAAACTTTGAGTCATTTCTAGTACTTTTTTCAAGCCAGTAGCAGTCGATTTGGTAAACACTACTACGTAGGAGCAACATCACGCTTTTCTTTTTTAAATTTGTACAACATTAATTTATTATAAACTTTTTAAATTTAAAAAAAATCCTGCATGTAGACATTTTTGTAGAAGATCTTGAAAAGATGAGTAGTTTCAAAATGTATAAATAGCTGATAGTAAACCATAGAAACGTACTTAAAAGTCTAATTCTCGTGGGCTAAGAAAGAAATACCACATTTGCTGCAAAAAGATCACCAACCTTCTGCACTGACAGAATTGGTTGCTTTTGTGACAGATTCACTTGCTGTTATTGATGCTGTGGCGCCTTCTGACTCTTCTTGCTCGCTCTGAGCTGTGTTTGAAGCAGCCGACCCTGACGGTGCCTGCAGTGCCTCTATCGGGACCCCCATCAGCTGCGACAGCTCTGTGAGCATCACTCTGGATGTTTCCTCCAGTTCTGGATTGCGTTGCTGAGGCATGTAGAATGTTAAGAACATGATTTAACTGATCTTGCAAATGTTTCTCATGCAAATAATATTCTACAAAGAAAGGTTTAAATGGCATAACCCCTTAAAAATCAGTTGCGGAAGAGCTGAAAGGGGCAAAGAGTATGTGGATGTGAGAGTGATCTTTTCAAATTTCCATAAAATGTCTTATTCTTAGAAAACTTTTATGTGCTCCAAAAAACTCTCTTTAAAAAAGATGTTTACATGCATAAACAATATCTATTTACACATGCACCTGCACTAGAAATTATACATCATGAAATGTATATTCAATCAATAAAGTAGAGAATAGCAGAAGAGATAATTTAAAGAAAACAACAAAGAAACAAACCCCTGTTTGCGTCTCTAGCTTCTGAACCATCTCTGACATTGATAAGAGCTGAGATCTCAGAAAATCCACTGCATCCTGCATGGAAAGAGAAGTCAAAGACGTGAACACCATACAAGGATAATTTCATTGAGTGAGATTTATATTCCTTCCTATTGCTTTCAATTTTGAACAAATTAATAGATTTGTGGTTTCATGATAAGCTGAGTTGTTATTTCCTAAATACACAACACATTTTTTTAACATGTTAACTACAGTGATTTACTAAAAAGAAGTGACATGTATTAGACATTTTTTAACACATGTTCTTTTTTGCCCTTTTCCAAATTTATTTGTTTATTTGTAAGGTAAGCAAGCATGCATGAAAATGACATTATCAAATCATTTCAATAGAGAGGAAAACAATTATTTTACTTCCTCTAGAATCATTAGAGGCAACAGCTGAGATTTCAACTAGGATCTCCTGCCTATCAATAAAGCCTCATATATCTCTTTGGTTTTAATTTTGCTATTTATCAGTTTTTTTCCTCTCCCTACTCCATTACAGTGGAAACTTCATAACTCGAATTCCTTGAGAATTGATCGAAACTTTGAATTACAGATGGGAACATACCTGGATCGCAGTTAAAATGAGTAGACAGAACTTCAGCATTTTTGAGAAACTGCATTTATGATAGTTTCCTATTGTTTTCTTTCTACATAGCAATCTTCTCCCAACCCCATTTCATTAAAAGGCATGTCTTAGGCAGCAATGAGCATTGAATGTTGCTGGACAGGTAGTTCTTTTGTAATGCCGGTAATGCCTAATGGTGGTGTGAGCTTCGAACTAAGAGGATAACACCAGAAAAACTTCAAATTATGAATCTGATTGTAATAGAGCCAACAAGAGAAAAATAACCTATTCTCTGTGAAAATTCAAATCATCAGACTTCATTTTGTGCGGTTTCCACTGTCTTACTTTTGTCTGTTTTTCAATTGACTTCCCATTCTCTATCTTTTAAACTCCTGCTCCAATCTTTAACTGTCCAGTTTAAACTCTCTGGGATTATTAAATGTATTGACTGACCTTTTGGGCTGCTTGAATGCCAGCCATCTCTTGCCTTAGGTTTGTGTACTCTGCCTTCACGCCATCAATCTCTTTCATGAGACGAACTGGATTCTCCTACAGAATTTATTTTCAAAGAGAGATGTAAGAGATATTTTAACAGCAAAATTACATACAAGTGAAAAGAATTTTGGGGGTAACATTTTTTTTTATAAATCACAATTTAATGGAAAGACTATACAGTTTAGGAGCTATTCCATTAAGTGAGTGGGATTTAGTAATTTGGAGCTGTTACATGTACTGTTACAAAATTTGAAAGCATGTTGCCAATTGAAAAGCAGACACCATAAGATCAATATAGACAATGACAAAAGTACGAACACAAGTTTTAAGCTAAATTCTTTAGACAACTTATGAGAAAGATAGCACTTTCAAATTGGCGACCAGAGTGTATTATCGAGGAGAAGAGGGCAGCTGGAAGATTATCTTGAAGGAAAGTGCTAAAAAACATCACAGAACAGTTAAGAGTCTAAGAGGGCATATGACATGGGTACAACCAGAGACGCAATACTGACAGGGTGAAAAAGCTGATGCAGTCGGTCAAGCAGAGCACATGCATGAATTCAATTTTTGTTAAAACAACAAAAAAAGACTGCTATCTCTTACCTGATCTGTATTGCCTTTTCCAATGTCCAACTGTCTCTCTAAGCGCAGAGTTAGATGCTTCAAGTCAGCATCAGCCTTGTTGAACTTAATTTGGAAATATAATAATTTATGCCTCAAAAATGATTTTTTTCCTAAAGTTTAAAAACTTGTCTGATAGAAAAGTCATTTTATATTGTGTAACATTTTTTTACAGTAAGAATTTTATATTTTAGGTTCAACATATCCAGCATAATTATAATTTAAAAATCCAACAAGTGTTAATAGTTTATTGTTATAAAGAATCATGAATGAAACCCTACCATTTTCAAGATTTCGTCCCTTTAGAGAGACTCTGAGAATGTCCATGAGATGATAAATGGTTACATTTACATTTATGAATGGAAATAGATGTATTACATTTACTATTACTTGCTAACAGATATTTGCCCGTAAACAATACGCACAACAGATTTTTTTCTGTACGGGATTGTATTTAGACCTACGCCTCAACAATGCTTATTTTTACTCTACATCTGCTCTAATTTCATTTTATCAAAATTTCGGTAGATGTTTAACTGCGTTGTGTGCGTCCATTTCATGACGAAATAAATATGATTTGTTGTTTTTTCCTTTACCAAAAGATTGGAGCAAAACATGCAAATATTAGACTGAATATATAAGCAGACATCCAGATATAGATCTAGATTATATGAATTTGGCATTAATTATTACATGCAAAATGTGCTGATCGCCATATACAATGTAGCTATCACATAAGATACATCTTGGTCAGATCTTTACCTAGGTCTAGACCTCGGTTTTTATGTGTTTATTTTAAATTTAATTTACAGACAAGTGCGCATGTTAAATTCACTAACCCAATTATCAATAAGCTTAGAACGGCTTGGCCAAGGTTCCGTCATTAAAAAAGCCAATAGATCAGAGTCAAATCAAACACACCCTAGCTGGAATCAATTTGTTCAAAAATAGGATTGGATGAAGATGAAACGGTCGGTATTACTCGGAAGAATAAACGATGTTGATCAGATAAATTAGAGGTTGAAATCGGTAACCTGTATGAATCAACTGCAGCGCCGATAGCGATCAAACAGTATTAATTATAAATACTATTATAATGCAAATTTAATAAACAACGAAAGGACTTCGCATGCCGATAAACGTTGTTCTATGCATTCCTTTTCCGTACTCGTAAACTTTTACAAATAAATATCTTTTTTGTTTTAGATGCGCAAGTAACCGTAGTAATATTATATATAATAAACAGAAACATCGTTTTGCTTTAAGCAGTGGAGTTATTCAGAAGGGCACATTTTCTAAATTAACAGCGTATAATTTTCACTTTTAAAAATACGCCGAAGTACGCGAAGTGTGACCTCGGAAATCTAGTTGGATTCGGAGATAAACTCTCATTAAGCCAATTAAACTAATGGTCATTGTGATTGTAGATCTTGGCTTTGTGCTAGCAATGAGGGCTGAAAGGCTCATGTATTTCTTTTCTAGAAAAAAAAAATATGGTGGTGACTCAAGAGTCAGAATAATTTCCGGAGGATCCGGACCCAAATTATATTTCGGGAAAAGTGGCATCTCTGTTGCTTACATCATCTGATCCTAGCTTTGAAAATTGGCCAATTGATTCAGCAGAGAGTTTCAATGCTTCTCCAAAACCAAATAGGACAAAACTTACATTTAAAGTTACAAATTGCAATTCTCAGTTTCAGCTGATTCATGAAAATATAGACTATATAATGTGCTGTAGGTCATTTATTACACTTATTTATTCTTAAATGGCTAGCTGGAGGGTTGCAGTACAAATCTCTTGAAATCTGGTTACCCTGTTTTCATGATATAGGGAGTGTCTAAGTATGGTAACCGTGCACCTAGCCCTAGACCTAGATGTAAGCTATGTCCACAATAACCTCTCATGCAAGAGCTCTGATTCAGAGATAGCCTTTCCAATTTTGTAAACTAATTACGTGTGTGCCTTACTTTATGGTTAGAGTGTGTAGCTCTGTGCAATTTCTACGTCAAGATTATTTTTGTTCTGAAACGTGATCAATGTGTTGTAGAAAAAACCTAGACCTTTCAATACAAAGATGGTGTATGTCGTATTCAAGTCATAACACTGTACGGGTAGGATTAGATTAAACTTAGATAAATTTACAGATTGAGATTTAGATCTAGAACCTAGTTTCTTTTCTTTGGTTCTTTTTGCATTCTAGAACTAAGAACCTGATCTTTAGAAGAAAAATTCAATAGGACGGCTCGGTATGGGGAGACAGTTTCAATAATACTTATAGATCTAAATCTCTTATTTAGATCTGGAGTCTAGAACTTTAAAAGATTGGTGATTCATTGATTTAGCCTACTATGCAAATTTATCTAAATCTAGATTCTAAATTATTAAATTAGATCTAGATCTAGACTCTAGATCTAGCTAGATTCTAGAGTAAGGCTTGTTTTTGGGTCAAAATTTTATGTCTTCACAATACCTAAAGACATACGGAGACATTTTATACAGAACAACTTATAATCTATATAAGATAGGAAACATCATTTTCGGTGGAAAAAAAATACTAACTTGATCTAGTATCCAGATAGATCTTGAATTTTTTTATCTAAGCTTACCGTTTTTTAATATAATTTTAAACTCTTCGCTTTATAAATTGCTACTTTCGATATTCGAGCCAGAATAATTTTGTAAACAGACGAACTTCGTTTAGAGTGACATCCCCTCTACATGTATCCAATGAGCATCTCAATAGTATTGTTGTCGTGGCTTGAGGTCAATTTCTTCCGTTTCACATTAACAAGTTTTATGATTGGAACATCACATAAATGGCCTAGATTGAGTAGATTCTAGACTCTACAGACCGGTGGACTAGCATACAGAGTATAGAGCAGACACTGTAATTGAAATTGACTGATTGCTTTTGCTTCTGATCACTTGGCCTTATCTGTGACTTTTTCGTCTGAAATGATGATTTCGTCCTCGAATTTTTCTAACATGCTCTTTGCGAGCTTTGCTCTTATTGCAGCGTTTTTCAGCAATGTTTGTGCAGATGTTGTGCAAGGCTCAGTAGCCCTAAACTCAGGTGTATTTGACAAGGTAAATTCATTATCAGAAAATAATCAGACCTAGATCTAGATTTAGTCTAGACCATGATTTTAGATAGATCGGTATGGATGTAATTTTAAAATCAAATACAATACTTAATTTATAAACAAATCTAGAGCTTTAGATCTACTACAGTGTCGGTTAATTAGATGTTTTATAGTTTCATTTTTATAGAAGGGTGACGACTCCGTTCATTTGTCATTAATAAAAACGGGCGCACAAATAAAATGTCTAATATATAACATATATATAGAGAATAATTAGAGTCAGTATATTGAATACTTACTTACTTTACCTCTGTGATGTTTACACATTTATTTATGTATGTTTATTTCATGTACATGATTTCTTTTAATGTACTGCGCATTGAGCAAAACTTAAATTTTGGAAATGCGCAATATAAATGCAATAAATTATTATTATTATTATTTTACTTTAATTGTACGGCTGTGGTCAGGCTATTCGCCTATTAGCCGGTTATATTGCTTTCGTCGCTGATCACCTCCTCCTCATATGATTGTCTTCACACATGCTGCTTCTCTGAGTTGTACTTGTTGCTCGTGGTGGGGATTTGTACCAGTCAGAGGAAAGGCTGAACTTGTGCTGGCTCCATACTTTATCGAGTCTGTTCTTGAATGAGTTCAAGGAGGGTGCTGTCACCACTTCATCAGGGAGGGAGTTCCAGGCATTTACAACTCTTACAGCGAAGAAGTTTTCTCTTACAGATGTTCTTGCTTGGTTCTTCTTCAGTTTTAAGCTGTGCCCCCTAGTGCACATGTTTCCTGAATTTCAGTTCGCTGTCCATATTTACACCCAAGTCCTTCTCAATCTCCACAGACTCCAGAGAGATTAGCTTTCCTTCATGGCTCATTTTGTATTTTTGAATAATTTACAAGTCTCGGATGAGATAAAACAGGATGACTGAATTGGTGGATAAAATTTATAAATGTCTCTTGGCATGCTTCATTTTTTCTGTGCACCGCTTAAAACAAGCTTATAATTAGAACATTGGTTAGGGTTTACATGTATACGTCAAAGTTCAAGGGTTGGAAAGTTTGCTCACTGTGGTCCCTGAAAAATCTATTTCTGGAATGGAAAACTTTCAATCAATGAGGCTACCAAGATTTTAAGACCATGACCTTTTAAGTCAGTGGACATGAGGAATGCAGCTTCACATGAAAATGGTTTCTTTTTTCCATTACACTCAGTGCAGATAATGTTATTGTTAATCATATTGTGATCATGCAGGAAATAAAGACAATTGTTTAAAAAATTAACTTCTATTTTCCCCCCACACTATAGATTACCATAAAACCATAACAAACAAGAAAGTTAAACTCAACTTGTAATGTAAACGTTTCCACTTTTAATTTCAGTAAACATATTAAAAATTTTGTGAACTTAAATTAAAAATAGTAAAACTAAAAAATATATATCTTAGTACAGTACAGCACTGAGAAGATGAGTCAACCTGGTGAACAACGTACTGCCTTTTCTATTTGACACACAGTCACCTGAGCCTGGTTATCTGGCTGTTGTGGTTGACTGTACAGCAGGGCGGGGTTAACCGTTAAATCCTGTGTACACATCATCATCTTGTCATGGTCATTTTGTTTTCGCAGGTCATAGAGAAACACAAAGCTGTTCTTGTAAAGTTTGATGAAACATACCCATATGGAGAAAAGCAGGATGCCTTCAAAGAGGTTGCTAAAACCAGTGTGTCACAACCGGACTTGCTGGTCGCCGAGGTTCATGTAGCAGGTAGGTCTGCCCCAGCTTAAAATCATCTTACTTCTTTAGGTATATATATGCTTTTGTAATTTACTTGTAGAACATTTATTTGCTTAAACTCTAGTGTTAGAGTGCGTATAGTTGAAAAGATTTTTAAGTACATATAAAGTTTTATACTTTATAGCTTCAGGTCAAATTTTTAGAAATAAAAGGGCTCATGAAAGTAGTTTAAAAAAACTTGCAGAGTGTATGTGGTTAAGAAAGAGGAGGAAGGGGGAAAGTAGTAGTACGAGTAAGTAGAAGTGTGAAAGTGCGTAACTGCTTTTGGGTTAAAACCATCTAGATTCAATCAAATTATGTAGATGGGGGGTATTTTATTGACAGTACTGAGCCACACATTGCTTCAACGAACCTTGCACTTAACGGACTATAGAAAATAAATGAGCTATTGTGTTAAGTTTGATGTTAACTGTATAAAGACTGATCGATAGACACATGTATCCTTATAAATTCACATTTATACCTTTGAACATGTGCTAACGAATTTGTTCAATGTAAGCTTTAAAGCTAAATAAATTTTTAAAGAAATTTATTTCAATTTTCATGCGTCCCATATTTTATTCACCAATTGACAAATCTCCCATCCGTTGGTCCCTTGCTTTTTTACTCCTTCAATCTTATAGTCTTAACATTAAAAATAGATTACATGCTTATACTTTGACAAAGAGGTTTATAATGCTATTCTCAGATTATGGGGAGAAAGACAACCAAGATTTAGCTGAACGATTTGGTATAACCAAAGAAGCATTCCCGGCCTACAGACTCTTCACTGATGGAAATTCTAAAGAACCCAAAGCTTCATTTAATGGAGATGCTTTGCAAGCAGACAGTATTAAAAATTTCATTGTTAAAGAATCAGGTATGTGATAACAAAACATTTTTTTTTCTTGAACAACTTTTCTGTTAAAATTTAATAGCATTCTCTTTAAAATATGTCAAAAAATGTTTCACAGTAATAAGTTTAGAAATTATATCTTTCAAATATGCTGGAGTAAAGGAATTCACAAGGGCTGGGTACTCTAGAAAAGAAAGTTTACATTTATGTAATTCTAACATAAACAGGGAGCCAATACAGATTTTCAACCCTATCCCTGTTTTACTATTGCATCAGTACGCTGGGGGTGACTTTGTGCCCCCACATATTAACAGGCAAGAGGAATAAAGTAGCAGGTGGAAGATTGGGAGTTAGAGGAGGAACGGAAGTAGCTTGTGATATGAGCGCAGGGGAAAGAGGAGAAACAGCCGCCGGAAGTGCAAAAGAAAAAGGGGCAGGAGGGAGGAAAAGTAGGAGCAGGAACATAAACAGCTAATAAATAGCATAATATACCTTTGAAGGATAGAGAGGTAGAGTATTACCATTGCCGAAGCTTATTTACGAGTATACAAGTGTTTTCCACCGACTGATAGGTTGGCTTCAAGGAAACCATGTGGAAAAAAAAATAAAAAAAAATGTTATTTAGAAAAACGAACAAGACAGATCTCAGAACTTCATACTGTCACCCACCGACCCAACTGTTGAGAGGACGAATATGTCAAAGCTTACTTCCCCAGGCCTACCACTTATTTTTTGTAACTGATCATGGGATTGGAAATGCGGACCTTTCGATCTAGAGACCAACGTTCAACCAGTTGTACCCGTTCACTCGCAGGAGAAGGAGAAAGGGTAGAAATATTAGGATTAGGAGGGGAGAAGTAATAGAAAGAGACAGAGGAGTAATAGGAGGAGGACTACGTTTAGATGGAAATATAAAAAGAGAAAGAGGAGGAATAGGACTGAAATGAGTAGAAATATGAGGAGGGGGAGGAGAGAGAGTAGGACGAGGAGGATCAGTAGCACTGTTAGTAATAGTTGGAGTAAGAGGGAAGAATAGGAGAAGAAGTAGGAGGAGTAAAATTAAGGAGAGTGAGAGTAAGAGTAGAAGTTGTAGTGAAAGTAGTAGCAGCATTAGTTGTTGTAATAGTAACAACAGTAGTAGTAGCAGTAGGAAGATGTGTATTAACAGAAGGGATAGGAGGAGGAATATTCGTTAGGAAAACGAAAAAAGGAAGAGGAGGAGAAATACAAATAGTAGGGGTAGTAGTTGTAGCACGAGGAGGAGGATGGATACTCAGTGGAGAAGTAGTAGTACTGTAGTAGTTGTGGCACGAGGGAGGAGGGAGGAAAGAGGAGTAAAATGTGAATCAGTACGAGAAAGAGGAATACGAGAAGAACTAGGGTAGAGTATGACTATGTGTAGGAGTAGGGGTAATATATAAATGGGAGTACAAGTACAATTAGGGGTAGGAGTAATAGTAGCAATAGAAGGAAGGTGAGGAAGAGGAGGAAGATAAGTAGAAGGTAAGTTGTAAATAGTCGGAGACATATCGGTGGTAGTAGTTGAAGTAGTAGTGTGAGGAGTAGGAGAACAGGATGAAGTACTAGTTGAAGGAGGAGGAGTAGGATAAGAGTATGAAAAGTAGTAGTAGAAAGAGTAGAAGCAGGAGTAAGAAAAAGAAGAGGAGGAGAATGAGTGGCAGGAGATTTAGTATGTGGTGTAGGAGGAGGGAGGAGTAGCATGAATAGTAGGAATAGTGGAAGTAGGAGCAGGGATAGGTGGACGAGGAAGAGCAGGAGTTGGAGTCCAAGCACATACATGTGCTGGTCTATGCATGGTAACGATATAAGAATAAAAATAAATCTCAACTGTCTGTGTCATGCTTGGTACACTGATAGGAACATCATAGTTTTTTGCCTTTTCATGGGGTTGTGTGACAACGTTTTAGGTTTTAGAAATGGCCTCTAATCAGTTTCATTCCAAAATTTTGGCCATAGTTCTGGTGTAATCATTTGTCAAAATAAATTTTTTTAGGAATACTGAAGATCTCACTTGTATATGTTCCAAATGCAAGTATTTTAAAACTAATAAAAATGACTCCTAGGGTGTCAAAGTCACCCCTCATATACGGATGGGCTAAAGCATGATGTAATGGCAACATGTTCACTCTTTTACATTTCTTAGAAAGCCCTTACTTTACCAACTTACAATGGCTTTCATCCATAGAGCTCTCTAGATACATTTGATCAATACAATTTCTCAATTTCTCTCTGTCTGTTTGAAGGATTATGGCTGGGGCGTCCTGGGTGTCTGGAAACATTCGACAAGCTGGTTCCAGAATTTATCAAGGCTTCAGACGATAAAAGGGCTGCAATTCTCGGCGAAGCTGAGAAATCAGCACAGGAACTCACAAAGGATGAGGAAAAGTTGTCAGCAGATACATACATCAAAACTATGAAGAAAGTTTTAGACAAAGGCAACAATTTTATCAAGGATGAGGTAACAAGAGTGGAAAAGCTTCGTTCTGGAAAAGTTAGTGATAACAAAAAGAAGCAATTAGGAGATAGGCTCAATATTCTTGCATCTTTTCAATTAGGTTTGAAGGATGAGCTGTAATCATTTTGTTTTTCCATAGTATTAATGTCAAATTTTAAAAATGCTTTGCTAATTCCAAGTAATTTTTTAAAAATAAAATATTATTGTCTCATTCATTCAATTGCAATAATGTTATTCTTGCCTTTTTTCATAACACATTTTAAAACTTACATTAATTTTATATCTTGAATAACCGGACCATGGTTAAGTTTTTTTTCTAAACTCAGAGATGGCTTCAGATAGCAGTGATAGAAATTTTCCGTAAATTTTGGATTTGCACATAATTTTAACAGTTGGTAATAAGGTGTATTGACGGGTGAGGTTGCTCCACCAGTATCTAGTTATGTCTCTTTGTTTCACTGAACAAGTCAGTCTTACTGCTTCATGATCCTGTAGTCATTATAGTATTATAGATGGAGGCACTGGATTGGTAGCTGCGAGTGGCAAAATGGTTCCAAAGAAGTTTGCAATCAACAAACTATTGAAAATAAATGAGTAAGTTCTTTGAGTCTGGGGTGTACTGAGTACATATTTAGCTTGCAAATCTTTTTAAGGTTTTTAAGGAAGGGAATATTAGATAGATGAAAGCAAAGAAAATGGAGATTGGGGAGGGGGGTTAATATGCGAGGAAACTTAAAAAAGCATATTTTGTAGATTGTGATCTTGTAAGAGCCTGTGGAAAGTTCAGTAAATTTTCATCTGGCAAATTTTTTTATTTAAAAACATCAATTTTGTCACATATGGCAATTTTGAGTTTCTTTTGCATGAGCATCCATCAACAGCTATTTATGTAATAGCAATTTACATTTTACAAAAATTTGGAGTATCTTTTGTCCAATGTTGTAAATTATCAGTATTTTATTTATACTACTTTACATAATCCTCAGATGTCAGTCATATATGAGCGAAACAGCAATGTTTGTTAAGTTGTAGAATGTGGAGCTACTGAGGTCTATCCTGATTTGATTGAAAACTTTTTTGAAAAATATGTTTTATTCATTCGAAATACGAGCATGGTTATCAATCTAGCATTTCTCTTAAATGGTGTTTGGTGTTGCCATCCATAAAATTGTACATTTCTTATTTCATTGTGTTACATTGAGTTAATGTAGCGTTGTGACATTATTATTCCACATTGTATTTCTCCACTGATGAAAGTGTTACCTGAGTGCGTGCCTGGCTACTACGCCCGGGGGGTGGCTGCGAAATCTCATAGGGTGATGGAGTACAGGTGTGAAATCGTACATGTATGCAGTTTGTTCGATTTGATATGTCAAGAAGGAAACCCTGTATTTTCTAGAAACGTAAAGCTACTCAATGTGAATTTATTTTATATGAATGTTTTGTTGTTGTATTTTTGGTTTGCGTTTCGGCACCGCAAAAGTTTTCTTTGGTTAGAAAGAAGAAATTGGAGGGTTATTGTGCCAGACACTAAATGAGTGCATGTACACGTGTACCAGGATCAGTAAACGAGTTATAGTATTTTGTCCAATACATCAGAGTGCCAATTAGTCAGGTCAGAGAAAGTGGATACAAAGGATTGTAGACACTGAATGTGACTGATGCAGACAGTGTGTTTTTTTGCATCAATGTAGAGTTTTAAAAAAGAACTGGTCATAAAATGTTTATGTCAAATGTTTATATTAACGATAGGATTGCTATTTCTTTGTTAATCCTAATGCTAAAAAATTATGATAGAATGTAAGTTATCTAGAATTTCAATTTTTTTTCCACATTGTTTTGACAAGTTATTTAAAATGAAGTATTGTTAGTGATTTCTGTGCTTAGTGACATATTTTTTTCGACTTGTTTCTTCAACTCATAACTTACTGCTGTGTGCTGTTATCATTTTTTTCTCCTTATGCAGTGGAAACCTGACAAAACTTCTCATAAACCGAACTTTGCAAGGGGATAGGTTATTTTTCTCTATTAAAAAGAGACTCATGATTCGAAGTTTTTCTTGTTTGATTCTCTTAACTCGGAGCTCAAACCACCAAGAGGCATTTCTAAAGGACAATCTGTTCAGCAGACTTCAATGCTTAGTTATTGCTGCCTAAGACGGGCCTTAAAAAAAAATAGTTTTAGGAGAAAGTTGCTGCAGTATAAAACACGGAAAACTATCATAAACACTGCTTTTCAAACTAGGTAGATAACTGTCTACTTATTTTTAACACTTTTGTGGTTCAGGTACGTCCTCTTGTGTAATCCGAATCATTTTTATTCGAAGTTTATATCAAATCCCAAGCAGTTCGAATTAAGAGGTTTCCACTGTAATTGCTTACAATTAACATTATTTTATTCACTTTCTTCTAGTTTCTAAAAATCTTTTTCTCTTTTATTCTCAGCATTAACTTTAAAAAAAAGATCATGCAAATGTATTAAGAAAGAAGTTTGATTTGATAATGGTATAGGAATCAGGACCACTAGAGAATGTTTCCCTTGCCTTATTGATCTTCAGTACCTCTCAGATTTTTTCTCCAGCACTGTTCCCCCCCTTTAATTTGAAAAAAAAAAAAAGTTTTAAGACTTCAATATTATGCTCCAGATGCGAATCCATATCACCCAGCAGCTGAATATTGTATTTTATCATTTCATTTTTTATTTTTTTTAGACTCTATTTGAAACAAAGGTGCTGCATAATTATTTAAATTCCATATTTTCAGTAAAGGAATTATCTAAGGAAAAATATATATTTGTGGTTAGACTAGATGTGTGAAACCATATTGAGGTTTACGGTTCCAAATGTGTATTTTGTTGACAGAGGTTGGTGACGAGAACGCAATAACAGTTAATAAATGTCTTCCTACAATCTAGTTTGTGAGGAAATGAAACCTTTTTTTTTTTTTGCTTTATCATTACTGTTTTAAAACCGGGGTTTTAAGTACTGGTTAATTGAAATGTAATAAAAGTATAATTTACAATGTCATCAAATATTGTTCGTGTTGCTTTTTCTCCTACTTCCTTGTGCTGTCTGCCACCTAGATCCAAACACAAGCTAAAAGTAAAACCCACCAAGCATCAATGAAGTTGGTTGTCTTATTTCAGCCTTTACAACAAAATAAACATAACAGCGATTTAAAATCGTACAAGAAGAAGAAGCTGGACTGTAGTACTAGTACTACTAGTCAGTTTTATCCTCAGATCAGATCAACTTTTTTCTTCATCACTAAAGACATCCTCCACTTAATGATATTCGTCAAATGCTTCTCGACATTGGTTGATTCTGTAAACCCAATATTGGCGTGAGTTTTAACGCCGTCTTTTTAGCGTACGCGTTATGCCCAACAAAATGTGCAGGTAGGGAGGAACAACTTGTGATGGTTCTATATCTAAGAGAGGAGACCTCGTGCTGTTGTGAAAGCGCTTGGCACTCCCATTCTTTAAAAATCTCCTGTTATCTCTCTTGATCATATTCAAGGTTCGTGGAATGGCTCCCTCAGCTTTTATTTGTTTGGATGTTGTAACAATGTAAGGCACCAAAGGCATGGGTAGGTGCCATTTGACCCAGACAATCCAAACAATTTACAAAAGAAACCACAATCCCCAAACAAGAAGAGAGAGAACACACAACTAATTGAATTTGCGGACGGCTCTTGCCTAATCTGAACAATAACAAACGAAGAAGTTTTTTACTTTGAAGATTTTAACAAGTTGTGTCATGGTGCGAGATTAACTTCTTAAATCAATGAAAATGAAAATTTTAAAACAAAAGAGATGATTTTTTATTTTAGAAGAAACAAGGCACCTGCTTAAACACTGGTAAAATAAAAGACGTGTTGACACATACAAATATCTCAGCGTCACCATTGATTGCAAACTTTCTTTTAACAGTATAAACACACATAATGTCATCCTGCTTAAAAAAGCTAATCAACAACTGTACTTTTTAAGGAAATTAAAGTCTTTCAATGATGACTACAATATTTTGAAAATTGTTTATCTCCCTGTATCCAAAGTTTAGTATCTTTTGGAATTACAGGCGTTGGAGGAAACCTATCAAAAACCCACTCTGAAAGAGTACTAACCCTTTCAAAGACATGTATGCTTTACAAGTAATAAATGGATAACATCAGACACTAATCACCCACTTCATTGTGAAGATGAAACATCACAAAGAAGTAACAGATTAATATTAAAAAAAAAGGCAGGAACAGACAGATATAAAAACCCATTTGTACTAGTATCCAACAGATTGCTGCAAAACTGCTATACTTAGAACTGGCTTGTGCGGTGGATCGTTGGTCTCCGAAGCGGGAGGAATGCGGTTCGGGTCCCATGGTCGGCACATTTGTTTGTCTAATTCCGTCCACAGTATTCCCACTCCGTTTCTTGTGTGGCGGCACATAAAATTGTCAGACTTCAGTCTTGGGGTCCGTCCACAATATGGTCTATGTAGTTGGACCAACTCAACTTATTTTATGTTACTATCATACTTATTTTTTTTATCTCACACATGTAAAACTGACGTGATATTGAATCAAATGTGTTATTGTACGACCAAGAAAAATTTCTTGATTCATCTTATCTTATTTTATCTTATCCTTCCAGGTCGTCTCCCTTTCGACTTTTGATCAAAAGGGAGGGAATGCGAATTCACGGTGTCTGCACGTTTACATAATGATAAAAAAGGTCAACTTTCTGGGTGAATAAAGAAAATTTTGAAGATGGGGAAAATATGCTCTTTCTATAACCTAATCATATTAATCAGGTTTATTAAGCAGATTTTTAACGCCATGACTGTTCAACAACAACAACAAAAAAGATACCTCCTAATTAAAATTGCTACTACTAGGGATTAGGTCTAAACTTTTTTATTGAGGGGATTCAAAATACAGAGTGGCACACATCTTAACCACAAAAGTGATACAAATTCTAGATAGTTAAGTACCTTATTTTACAAAACTGCAAAAATGACAGCTCCCTATTGTTTTCTTTCTACAGCAACCTTCTACCAACCTCCTTTCTTTTAGTTTTAGTTTTCACTAAGGCACGTATTGAGCAGTGAGAAGCATAGAATTGTGCTCAACAAATCGTTCGTTAGCAATGTCTATTGGTGGTGTCAGCATTGAATTGAGAGAATCAAACCAGAAAGACTAAGTTTTGAGCCTGATTGTGGAGCGGAGCCAGACAGGAAAAAATAACCTCTCTTGCCAAGTCAGTTTATGAGAAATTTGAATCATCAAACTTCCTTTTGTGAGGTTTCCACTCAAGTCAACAACATTGTGGTAGCTTACAAAATTTAGTGAGGCTTCTATTTCGCATGTCTCAAGACGAATTGTGAAATAATAACAATGTTGTACTTATGACCCACAACTTTCAAATAAAGTGGGTTAATGGGTGGCGTTACCTTTGATGGTCCCCACAGTGTTTAAAATGCGTGGTCTTAGTTACATAATCAAGATAAAAAATAATTGTTAGGCAATCACATCAACTAAATTGTGGCATTCTATATAAATAGATCTATGAACAATGGTTTTCTTTTCAGAGAAATCCGCATAATATTGCAGTCACAAACAGATAGATATACAAAGGACAAAGTCAAGAAACTTGAACTTGAAGAAATTTGCTCTAAGTCTAACGTGAGAAAAATCCTCTCTCTTTCAGGTCTAACTTGCCTGTAGATGAATGATCCTTGACAAATTGATGCTTATCGTGGAAAATTTTTCTTTTCACGCCTTAAGACGACAAGAGGGCTAAAAAGCTCAGAACCATTTGTCATGGAATCAAGCTGCATTTTCCTTGGCATTATCACTATAGGATCAGAGGAATCTGCACGATCAGGTAAGACATATTCTGGGGTGCACTGTGATCTGCATTTTGCCCACACTGCCTGCAACACCATAGAACCAGTACTTATGTTGCAATTTAACAGTTTCTTGTTTATTTCATTGATATGAGGAACAAAATTCCACCAGGTTTGAAAAAACATGAATTTCTATCCCGTGTATTGGTTGGTCAGAAAAAGTCTGCAGCCTTCTTTCGTCCCCGCTTAGGGAGGTTCAGCAGGTGGTCAGTGAGGGACGGCGAGGCCAGCTGCAGCGGGGTGGAATCTCCCCTCTCGCTGGACGGTGTGGACACTGCCGGACTCCCAGGCAAAGAGGGCGCTCTTGACCGCTTCGAGCTAGTCGGAGTGGGTGTCCTGTTTGGGGTTCTCCCCCTTGGGGTCAGGCGGGGCGAGGAGGAGGGGCTCGGCGTGTAGCTGGCCTGCAGGGCTTTGTCCGTGGACGTGCGGATACCGAGGCGCTTGCTGGCCAACCGCTGGGCGGCCGGGGACATCGAGCTGAGCCGCTCCGAGGAGCTGAGGCCCAGCTTGGACGCCTGGGATGGGCTGTGAAAACAGGGGGAGTAACTCAGTAACAAAAGTTAATGGCATTAATTTCTGTGTGTGTGTACATGTCACAGATATCTTTAAGACTTTTAATGGGGTTAGCATTATCAAGATGATGGCATAAAATTCCATGTTCGTGTGAAAAAGATGAAATGTGTAATATAGGACCAGATAGTGCTTTATTAATCTCCAAGAGGAAATCTAAAAAAGACATGTCCAAGAGCGGAGGAAAAGTTGATGACATTTATTTAGTTGTGTGTATGTGTACATAATACAGATTTTTTTTAGAATTATAAAAGGGGTTTACCATGATTGAAAATAAGGAGATAGAGTAAGAGAAGAGGATAGCAATTTATTCTGTGCGTGTGTGAAAAGGTAGAAATGTTCAAGATAAAGTAAGATAATCTTTTATTACTCCTCCATGAGGAAATATAAATAGACATGCTCAAGAGCACAGACACTAACTGCAATAAATTTAAGTTTCAATTATTGGCAACAAATAAATCACACAAAAATTACAACTTACTTCATCATTATAGAATTAGAATAATTATACATAGAAACACAAGAGCTCCCAAATATTAAAATTTAAATATGATCTTAATCCAGAATACAATAAATTCGTATCAATATAAAATTATGGATGAAATTGAAGTGTAAAAAAAAAAAAGTTTTACAAAAAGTCAAGCCTACCTGGCAAATCTGCGAGTGACTTGTTTGATAGCTTCTTGCTTCTTTGCTCTGTGAGCTTTGCTGGCTTTCTCCGAGAGTTCTAGAGCCAACCTGTCTCTCCTGGGAACTGCAGGTATCTGGGTTAAAAAAAACAACATATAAATTGGGATACTAGAATCATATGAAAATTATGACCACAACAGAAAACTCATCTCAAAATTAAAAAAAAAAACACGGTGACCAATGTAGGGACTAAACCCCACACTTCCACTTGCAAGGCGAAAACTCTATCATTGGACTGCTGTGCTGCCCCAAAGGACTTTTTTGTGTTATTCATAGCTTTATATTTACCTTATATAGTAAAGTAAAATGGATCATGCTTTTGTTCCTGAACATTTTTGTGTAAATTAGAATATCATGAATTGACACACAATATAAAGCCCCTTTAAAGATGTGACATTGTTTACATTACTAGTACTATGCTAGCATGCACGGGGTGAGTAGTGTTCACTAAATGTTTGCAGTGACCAGCTTTGATTCTAAAAAAAAAATGTAAGCAATACTTGAAGTCTTAGGAGAGAAGTGGTGAGTAATGTTAATCATGTGAGCAAGAGTCTATAAGGTTCTGGAGTTACTCAACAGGAATCACAGTGAAAAAATGTTCCAACCTGTGAACGGATTGACAACAGCAAATCAAATTGTTTCCTTTGTTAACCCAAACCACTGCCCTAATAAGCTTTTTTGAAGCAGTAAACAGAAATAAAGAAGCATGCCTAAAGAGACTTTATTCTACCCACTTATACATTTTAGTTAGCCTGAAAGTAATGCTTTATCATATTCCTGTCATATAATTATACAATATCAAGATTGTCAGACCTTTCCGGCATGTAATTCTAGAACTTATTGACAAGTACAGTGCTATCAAATATTGCCTTTTACTTACATCTAGCTCTACTCCTTAGATATCAGTAGATTTTACTTGTTATCCGCCCGTTTTATGATTAAATGAACGGAGTGGTCACCCCTTATACAAGGAGAAATTACAATTTAAAAAAAAGCTTTCAAAAGCCTATCACTATTCTACATTTTGGACTTGACAATCACTCTGCTAAAGCGCTAAATCTAAATTACACAGCAATTGCGGGAAGCTTTTAAATTGAAAATCTGTAAAAAAAAAATGTATAACATACAAAGAATTGACATCACTGAAAAAAACAAACAAACAAACAAACTCACCCTGAAAACGGGTCCCGGCGTTGAGGTCAGTAACATATCGTCGCCCCCGGGGTCCAGTCTGGCCGGCGTGCTGTCCAGCTCTCCCCAGGTCATCACGGGCGACTCGCCAGCAGCCCCAGGCGCCGGGGACGGAGTGCCCACAAACCCAAACCCGTTCACCTGCGGGGACTGGTCGGGCTGGATCTCTTTCCCATCGTGGCCAATTTTACCTGAGAATTATCATGACATTGTATTGAAGGTAACACCTAAGTTCATACAATAACAAGAGATTAAAACATAAAAGCTGAGATACTTCCTCCATCTGAAATGCCTAAGTAACGCCAGAGTTGGTGAACAATTTTACCTGAGAATAATCATGAAATTGTATTGAAAGTAACATTCGAGTTGGTGACCAATTTTACCTGACAATTATCATGACATTGTATTGAAGGTAACGCTCGAGTTGGTGAACAATTTTACCTGACAATTATCATGACATTGTATTGAAGGTAATGCCAGAGTTCATACAATAACAAGAGATTAAAACATAAAAGCTGAGATATTTCAGCCATCTCAAATGCCATGATGTAAAAATATAATGACCAATTTTACCTGAGAACAAACATGGCATAGTAGTTTAGTACTAAAAGTAACGTCCACTTTACAAGTATTCGAAACAAAAAAGATATTTTGGCTAATTAAATAAAAACGCCATGAAGTAAGCATTTGATGATCAATTTTACCCGACGTTAATTATGACACAGTATTGGAAGTATCAACCTGTTTTATACAAACAATTGAAACAAGAAAGCTGAGGTATTTCGGTCATCTTTAGCATTAATTTGCAAATTGCCACATACATGACCTGAAACGGTGACCCACGTTTTGGAAATTGCTCAAAACCACATTTCAGTTCATACCGTGATTTATCAAAGCTTTAAAAGTTGCTGCTTTTTGCATAGCTTCCTTCTGTTTGTTGTTGCTGAAAGGAGAGTAGTGGAATCTTGTGTTCTCATGGACAATCTCTCGAGGCTTGTGTTTCTGTTGTTCAATCAGTTCCTTGGCGCTTAGTTCTACCCCTGCAACACATAACACAAGACAGAGAGATATTAGAGCAAAGTATCAGTGGAAATTAAACTCAATGTAACCAAAACAGAGTCAAGTAATTGAAGCATGATACACCTTCACCCACTGTTAAAATTGACATTAAGATAGTTATGCTCTCTTATTGCCTTGAAATTTTTTTTCAAAAAAAACTTTGCAGATGGTAACTGTAAAATACAAAGTTAGTTTAGTTTGAGCCTCTTGATTCCTTGTGGAACATAGGGCCGCAGAAATTTCCCTCCACCGGACTTGGAATTGGCTGGTCCTCTTCAGCTCGTCCAATATGGCACTGGTAGTTTTTATTGGTGCTTCTCCGCCTAGTCTGCTTCGGGCGTCCGACCTTTCTTTATGCTTGGAGATTCCACTCCAGGGCTTGCCTTGTGATGTTAGATACAGCCATGTGTGGCATATATCCAATCCCATTTGCGCTTTTTGATCTCTGTCTCGATGGGGGTTTGCTTCGTTCTGGCCCACAGTTCTTTGTTTGAGACAACTTCAGGCCATCTAATGTTGAAGATGCTTCTGAGGCATCTGTTGGAGAATGATTGTAGTTTTGTGGTGCTAGTCTTGGTCTTGCGCCATGTTTCAGAGCCAAAAAAGAGACGGATTTTACATTTTACGTTAGTATTGAAGATCCGGATATTGTTTAGGACTGATGGTGCTGTAGACCTCCAGATTGGTTTCAGGGTGTTGAAGGCGTATCTGGCTTTTGTTAACAACACTGCTAAGATAGACAAACTTGTCAACCTCTTCCATGTTTTCGTCATGTAGTCACAGTGCGTTAGCCTGTTTGTTGTTGATTCTCACGCCTTCAGTCTTTCTGATGTTTATCTGGAGTCCAGCTTTTTCTGTGAAGGCTTCCCAGGTACATCCTGTTGCTTTTGAGAGAGAAGCTGATCAGGGTGTCCAGCAAATAGGTTTTACCTGGAAAAAAATTCACTGCCTAGGAAATTGAAAGAAACATAGGCATTCTATTTACTATTGACAATCTGCCCATTACCAAGGTTTTACTTATATCAAGTTGAACCTGTTAACAACTGAAGCTTATCTTATCTTCTAAATGCATTGGTTCTGTCTAGTTTATCAAAAAATATCAGTACACAGGATTAGATAGGTCCAGTGTGTAATTGTAACTCGTTACAGCTATAAAACTATTTTTTACCCATAAAATGTTCAATCTACACCATTTTCAAATTTTGGAATTTATGAACAGAGAGTCTAGCTCATGCTGAAGATGAGGCATCCATAGTAGCTAGCTCTTGTTTTTTGACTCTGGTCTCATCACTTATGAGCAATGTCATCAGCCTTCCTGTCAGCAGATCTATGTCTAATTCCACATCCAGTTTCCTTTTTTTTTTTTGGAGGCCATTTCTTTATTTCCTCAGTTTCCTTTGCTTTGTACTCATTACAAAACTTAATTCTTTTCTCTCCTAGATTTCTAGGTCTAGATCTAATCTAAAGACAAGGTTGATAAAACTAAATACTGAACTTCGAAGATTATTGGATCTAGATTTCTTGATAAGACTACGTAAAAAATAAGATTTTAACTGTAACCAGGTCTGGATTCTCGATCATGATTTATCTATTGACTGAGACTGGTAAAACTTCAACAAGAATTCAAAACACATCGGGAGATTTAAATGCAACGTTGTCTGCAAAGTCAAGATCCTCCAGCTGCTTCATCTTCATGAAGGTCCAGTGGATACCTGTCCTTCCACCTGTTGTAGACTGTCAAAAGACATATTAAGTAGTTACATATCTAAAAAATTTATCCCAATAAAGTTTGAAGAAGAAGAAGGAATTTTACCTTGAGGCACATACATGACCTCGTTTTTGTTGAGGTACTTCCAGGTATTCAAATGTTCAGGTCTGTCTAAGATCATTGCCTGCTCCTCTATTGACGGTAAAGCCAGCATTTCTCTGTGTTCCTGCAAAATTATCAAGCAGTTTGGTTCATAACTTAGACAGTAATTAATACAAAAACATCTTTCTTAAAATAATGTTTTTGATCTCTCACAAGGTTCTCACCATTTTCAAAGATTGATCCTCACATAATTTAAAAACAAGTCTGAAATACAATGAAGAAAATCTTTTTCCGATCTCTCTCCCTTTCCCTGTCCGTCCGTCTCTCTCTCTCTCTCTCTCTCTCGCTCTCAGTCTCTCTCTCTCTGTCTCTCTCTCTCTAGATCTCTATATAAGATAGAATTGACTTAAAAAGAAGAACCCAGATAATCAGGAAAAGATGTCCTCTCCAAATTTCCCGATTAAGCGGGTTCTACTGTAGAAGCCTTTAAAGATTTTACCAGTCCACTATACCAACCATAGACAACAGATTCTAAATGCTGTGACACCATGAATATGGGACGGAATTATATAATACATATGAAATAGTTTTTTTCAGAAACTTAACCATTGAAACATCTTTTATACCGCAATAGATTTACACTTTAAATAAAGTTTTCATGAAAAGCTAATTTTAAATATTGCTCAGCATATCAGACAAATCAAAGGAAAACTAAAACTGACTTATATAGTCAGTGTGACATCGTTTATGCTGCGATGCAGACAGGCAGTGAGTAGTGTTTACCGAATCAACTGTGGCGGACTTAGATTCGGAAGGGTTTGAGCATTGTGCTCTGAGTCGGTTCAGGCTTGGATGAGCAGAGAGGGGGTGATAAATGTTAATGAACATGTGAGCTAGAGTCTGGATTTTTCTCAAACTTTCTTCAACAAGGTAGATAAGCCTAGAGATTTCTAGATCTGTGTCTTGAGTGTAAAAACAGAGCGCGATAGAGAGAAAAGTGAATCATTAATGGTTTTTGCAGAGGGAGAAAAGTGTTTATAAATATTTTGTGGTTACGCTCATGTTGTAACATCTTGCCACAGTGAATGCTGTTAATTTGCTGTTGTTTAAATTGATTATAGATCTAGATATATTGTTAAGTACCTAGACGTCCTTGAGATGTATTCTTAACCAAATATTGAACAATTGACATGCAAGTGCAACAGGGACCTACTTTATCAAGTCAATGCCATAGTCATTAAGAAAAACACTCTAGTTAAGGTTCCGCACCCTACTTTTTAGACTGATGTAAGAATTAATGATCCAGTAAAATGAATATTGACTTGTTATAGCATCCACTTATGCAGGGTCTACAGTAATAGGCTCCTAAAACTTCTTTCAATGCCTTGGTATGTGGTTATACCGGCATATTTTTTCGTCAATAAGCACATCTTATTTTCAAAATAATGGAAATATCAAAGCTTTGATCTGTTTTACTTTTTTTAAAATACCCTAAGTAGTCCACATACGAGGGATAGGCCTTGAATCAGACAATGTGAAAAGGCTAATCCATATTGTCAAGTATATGGGTTCATGGAAGCATAACAAAACGTTTTTAAAGTAGACAATGAACAGAAAAGGGATATGCTTGACTGTCAGGTGTTTATTTGAAAGCAGTAAAATGTATTACCGCCAGATGTTCTTTCTCTTTGTCAAACAGCCACTGGTGCTTGTGCCTATGTTTGATGTCAGACTCTCTGAGTATTTCAGCAAAGGACGCACTATCCTCACTCGTGTTCTGTGCCAGGAAGGAATCCAGCTTCATTCTCGGTGCATTATTTAAGTCTGTAAACAGGAGAACAGAAACTATTACTTGGTTCCAATACATTACAATATATATGTAAAATATATATATTTATCAATTTATTTTTTTTTCATTCGAAAGATAAATTTAAATGTCTCATAATAATGATAACAACTTTTTTAACTGTTTCACAAAAAAATGTCTTGTTTTTTTTTTAATAAAAAGAAAAGATAAATAAGGTATGACTTAATTTAATTTTATACATTGAAAAATCGGGTAATGATTACATAAAATGTATGTCAAGCTTTCTCGGAACTTGAAAAAGTGGAGATACAAAGAGAAAAGGAGTTAAAGCAGAAAATAAAAACTTCCTAACCGTCTTTGTCCAGTTTGTCAATCAGCTCCTCAACAGACTCTGTATTTTTTGGGCCCTGAGTATTTGGGCCTGTTTTTGCCATGGGAGTTGTCTTTCTTCTCCCTTCTGGTGTCTCAAACGTCAATGGTGTGTTTGTATTACCTGTTTGAAAAACACCAGGATTCATGAAAAAACAAAATAATGTCTACAAGTAGTAATAGTAACGAAGTGGAATATTGGTGCTACCAATGATATTCTCTTTCAATTTTCAGTCAACAATTCACTCTGTAACATCAATTAACTCTCACCTTTAGTTGAACTACGATTGAACAATGTGGGTTTATATAGGGAAAAGGAACAACACTTGCTATCTACTTTAATAGCAAATCAAATGATATATACTTGTGCTTTTTTTTTTATTACACCAAGAAATTTGACAGAGTGTAGGATAAGCAAACAATAAACACAGCCAAGTGTAATGGAAAATGTAAGAATAATTAAAACTATGAACTGGGAACTAACAGCAGCAATGCAAGTGGACAATAAAATGCATATCTTGGAAGAATATCGAGGAGTTAAAGTAGGTGGACACAACATAAACAACAGTTGAGACATGACAATGACACTTCACTGACAGCAGAAAATAGTGAAGACTTTCAACGAGTGTTGAACAATTTTGAAAAAGAGAGAAGGAAGAAAGGACTGGAATTAGATACAGTCGAACCTGCCCTGCCCACCACCTATCCATGGCGACTACTTTTCATTTTCCTCTATTTTGTTACTGCATATCGCAACCAGCCGCTCAACCCACCCGCGGGAAGCCTGTGATCCGACCAGAACAGACAGAACCCTATCTAGCGCAACCACCTGTTTGTTATCATTACAGAAATTAGGGCATACGTAAAAGAGGGATGTGCAGCGGGGAGGGAGAAATGTTTACTGACAATGTGTCTCTGGGTTGGGCTACAAAGCCCAGGCAGTCCCTCTTTCAAGGGCTGTTTTAGTGTAACTGAGTACAGAGAATAGGGATGGTCATGAGGAAAACTTGTTTCAATAGAAAGAGTGAAAACTAAAACTACGTGCAAAGCTTTAAATCAGTTCTGGGCTTATCTCTTTTGTTTAATATCGTCAAAACAGATATTTGCCAACCTTGAAAACTTGTGCAGTTAGTTTTCTAAAGAAATGTATTGGGCCTGTTTTTGCCATGGGAGTTGTCTTTCTTCTCCCTTCTGGTGTCTCAAACGTCAATGGTGTGTTTGTATTACCTGTTTGAAAAACATCAGTCATGAAAAAACAACATATATCTACAAGCAGTAATAGTAACGAAGTGGAATATTGGTGCCAACAATGATATTCTCTTTCAATTTTCAGTCAATTACCTATCACCTTTAGTTGAACTTAATGATTGAACAATGTGGGTTTCATCATCATCATTGGTATTTTGATTAACGTGCAGGTACTGGGGCAACATCACCATCAGTGGACCCCCTTCCAGGTAGCTGGCTTGCTGCACGCATGGCTGATCTCACACCAGATCTCCAGGTGTTTCTGTCATGAGGGTCAGTTGAGAGTTTCAAGTCTTTCCGATCCCTCTCTGTCACCTGCTTCCATGTCATTCTGGGTCTCCCTTTTCCATGACTTCCTGTTACTTGCATGTCCAATGCTGTCTTGATAGCTCCGCTTGACTCTTCCTTGCATTCACTCTCAGACCCTTTTCCTCCATACCTTCCTTCCACGTCAACAGCCTACTGACACATTCCTCAAGTGACTCCGCTATGATGACTAGGTCGTCAGCATAAAGGTCCTCCCAGGGGACACCAGATCGGAATTCATGAGAAAGGGCTTCAAGCACGACGATAAACAGCAGTGGACTGAGTACAGAACCTTGGTGGACTCCAACTTTCACCTCGAACTCTTCACTGTACCTTCCTAGGGACTCGATCGAATGCTTTCTCCAGGTCCACAAAAGCCATGTAAAGTCTTTTGTTGGCTGCTAGGTATTTCTCCTGCAGTGGGTGGGTTGAGCAGCTGGTTGCTTGGTTTATATTGGGAAAAGGAACAACACTTGATATCTACTCTAATTGCATGTGAAATGATGTATACTTGTGCTTTTTTTTACTACACCAAGAAATTTGACAGAGTGTAGGATAAGCAAACAATAAACATAGCCAAGTGTAATGGAAAATGTAAGAATAATTAAAACTATGAACTGGGAACTAACAGCAGCAATGCAAGTGGACAATAAAATGCATATCTTGGAAGAATATCGAGGAGTTAAAGTAGGCGGACACAACATAAACAGCTTGTGAGACATGACGATGACACTTCACTGACAGCAGAAAACAGTGAAGATTTTCAACGAGTGTTGAACAATTTTGAAAAAGAGAGAAGGAAGAAAGGACTGGAATTAGATACAGTCGAACCTGCCCTGCCCACCACCTATCCATGGCGACTACTTTTCATTTTCCTCTATTTTGTTACTGCATATCTCAACCAGCTGCTCAACCCACCCGCGGGAAGCCTGTGATCCGACCAGAACAGACAGAACCCTATCTAGCGCAACCACCTGTTTGTTATCATTACAGAAATTAGGGCATACGTAAAAGAGGGATGTGCAGCGGGGAGGGAGAAATGTTTACTGACAATGTGTCTCTGGGTTGGGCTACAAAGCCCAGGCAGTCCCTCTTTCAAGGGCTGTTTTAGTGTAACTGAGTACAGAGAATAGGGATGGTCATGAGGAAAACTTGTTTCAATAGAAAGAGTGAAAACTAAAACTACGTGCAAAGCTTTAAATCAGTTCTGGGCTTATCTCTTTTGTTTTTTACCGTCAAAACAGACATTTGCCAACCTTGAAAACTTGTGCAGTTACTTTTCTAAAGAAATGTAATTTACATGTATCACTTTGGTATTATGCATATATATACACTGCACTTGTGTCTCTGCTGTGGTTTGAGGCATATAAAAAGTAAAAATATGACAAACTAATCTTTCACCATAAGAACATTCTCTGATCTCTCATTTTATTTAAAGTGACTGATGTTGAGTTGATTTAATGTCCAACATCAGCACTATATAGGCTATATTGTGTACGGGCCACCAGAGTGACGTCTGACAATTGTATGTAAACCTAAAGCTCTTCAGTCTAATTCTCAAGCCCAGTTCAGTTGCTACTTCTACTTGACTAATACAAGAAAAGCAGTGTTTACCTGCATCGAGTGCCGCTGTGTCAGGTCTCTTGAACCTCATCTGAATCTCTCTCAGCTTGACCAGATCGTTGCTATCCAGGGCTTCATAGTACTCTGCTTTGGCTTCAAGCTTAGGGATGTCAGGGAAAAAGTCCCGCTCAATAATTTTTGTGATACCCTGAGGATATTATTGCTTGGTTAAGTAGCACAAAATTATGAAGACTAGAAAACATATTCTGGTGCATAAACATGGTTCTCACATATATAGTCAAGAAGAATCTTTACCAAGACTTGAACAAAATAATAATTTAGCAGTCCCCCCCCCCCCACCCCCCGAAAAAAAATGTAAATTCAACGGAGTTATTTAAATTTATTTTAATCTTCACTGCAAACAAACTTTCAAATTCAAAGTAAGATGTTTAAGAAATATGTGTGGGAAAAAAACACAACAAAACAAACCTTTGAATATATCTTGATTAAACCATCTAATAATATTTCCCTAATTTCAGATTTTTGGAAATTAAAGATCACTTACTTCAGAAAAGTCGTCTTCACTTAAAACCTTTTTTGGCTTGCGTGCAGCCCTTACTGGAACTTTGAACTCGTAAGGAAGAACTGCACTGCTTTTTGCCTTTT
Source organism: Elysia chlorotica (assembly GCA_003991915.1). NCBI lineage: Eukaryota > Metazoa > Mollusca > Gastropoda > Plakobranchidae > Elysia > Elysia chlorotica. Next base: position 42,051 of record RQTK01001381.1, on the reverse strand, counting down.
CCTTTGCTGGTTCCATACTCTAGATTGTTCAGAAAAAAAATGAAGATGTATACATCATATATTATGCTAGAAATTTATTATATAGCTCCCTGATTGTGGGCGACTGTACACAAATTTAATTTCATGTCACTCTGCTCGTTTTCAAAGTCTACTGTATGTTCTTTCTGCACGGTTGCAAACTTTTTGAGCCATTCTCAGAAATCTTTGAGTGAAGAAACAAAACAAAAAATAGAGCCAAGCTAATAAATGTTGGAAGGCTGATCAAACATGTACCCTTTCAACTGAACTATAATAATTACATGTATACAGATGTAGATCAAGGTCCACACATGTACAGATGCTGGATTGTAATTTTCCCACGGATCGGCTCCTACGAACCTTTCATCAAAGGAACTACATGAAATGAAAACTATATAGTTATTTAGTGTGAGAGCAACCATCCATTAAAAATTTTGCATTAAATTCACAGGAGACAAATGAACAAGGGGAGTAGCAATTAGCATTCAACTGCATTGTCTGCTTTAGATTGAAAATCTCTTCGATTTTCCATATTGATAATTTATATTTATTCTAAGCACCTTTGATGGGTGAACCACAAAGTGTTATCAGAAACAGCGCTCTAACCTGTCTTACACCCTAGAACGCTGTGGTTTTCAAATAATGTTCCAAGCAATCGCGTCATGTCTATCAATTATATCATTCAATCCATAACAGCACTTCCTATCCACTACCCTGTGTTCCCATCAGCGTGACACAGTAGCCTAGTTGTCTGTTGTGCTAGGTGTATAGATCATCTAAGTAGATTAAGACTTTAAGTGCTGGAGGCAGTTTATAGTGGAGAAGTTTGAGCTGCGTAGTGTCTACTATCAGTTGTTTTTTTTTTCTACACCAAAAGAGATGGCTCACAAATTAGGGATGAAAGTGCTGCTACTGCTAGCCTCCTTGACAATTTGACCAATCTGTTTTCTCTGGTGTAAGAACTAAAGAGACCGTATATATTTATTCCATCACCTACCATTGTGATTGTTTTTAATCCAAGAAATTAATCCTACTCTCTAGAATCTAGATTCCAGATTTCTAGATCTCCAAATTAGATCTAGATCTAGATTTAGATCTAAAAATGACTAAATTCTAAACCGTTTCTTATTTTTTTAATTTTTTCTAAACCGTTTCTTATTTTTTTACAACAGTTTTTCTGAGACTGACGATCTGGATTAGATCTAGAAATAAAATTATATCGTAAGATATAATAGAGCCTTTCAAGTTTAGTCTAAGTGACAAAATTTAGTCTGCGAGGCAGTATGAATGGGCGACGTCGTAGATCTAGATTCTAGATCTAATCGTGTTCGATTTCCAGACGATTCTGGCCCTCAGACTTGATAAAGATGAACGCAGTTATACAAACGGAAGTAAACAAACCCATTTTCACAACTTATATTTTGGAGAGTACAGAATGGTGGTAATGTACGTTAATTTCCATTTTTATGAAATTTTGACCAAAAAACAACAACAAACAAACAATAATAATAATAATAATAATAATAATAATAATAATAATAATAATAATAATAATAATAATAATAATAATAATAATAATAATAATAACTGTTATCATCCATAGATATTATTAATTACCGCCATCACCAATATTAAAACACAATTGTACCTGAGAGAGAGGGGGTGTAAAAAACTGAATTTAAAGGCCAGAATGGAGGAACACACCATAGTATTGTTGTTGTTTAATAAAAGTGCTTGACTTGCTTGGACTTTTTGGCTGTGGCGCGATTTATTTCTTCGCCTGTGACACTTCGGCAGCTTTTGGTTACAAGGACTAGGCCTACAGCTTCCATGTTTTCCCAACAATCACACCTCAACCGCCAGAAAAAAAGTGATCTTGATTAGACCAATAGATCAAGCTTAGTTATAAACGCTGCATTCTCCCGACTTAATGCATCTATTTAGTGATTGTATCGTATTATTTCCAACGGAATACCTGGCAAACCACTACTCCAGTATGTCTTGGTTGGATACTTCTGCAACTTCGAACTAAAATAAGTAGTCTATGGCCTCCAAAGCCCAGGCTAGATATTAGTATGAGCACCATAGTTGCACGTGCGAAAACTTAAATTAATAAAATATGGAAACACAATTTTACTAGTGGCAAATTGTTTGACTTGCTTTACTCCTTACTTATGGCACGCATTGAATTTAAAACGCCAAACCTTTTTATTACAGTATAAACATTTCCAACGTATGCATTATTATTATCACCTTCATAACCACCCTCACCATCATCATCATCATCATCATCATCATCATCATCATCATCATCATCATCATCACCTTCATCATCATCATCATCATCATCATCATCATCATCATCATCATCATCATCATCATCATCATCATCATCATCATCATCATCATCATCATCACCACCACCACCACCACCATCATCACCATCCACCACCATCACCACCATCTACCACCAAAATAGTCCCGGTCATCATCATCATCATCATCATCATCATCATCATCATCATCATCATCATCATCATCGTCATCGTCATCATCATCATCATCATCATCATCATCATCATCATCATCATCATCATCATCATCATCATCATCATCATCATCATCATCATCTTACCATCACCATCCCCATTAATACGACTACCATCATTGCCGTTCTCTTGATAACTTAAAGAAACGAAAAATGTGTGCAAAACAAAACAAAAGTTACAAGGTAGCAAATAAGCTCAGGAAACTACTTGGATGGTTTGTTACATATGTTGGTTTTTTAATAATATTCATTTCATCCCATGGTTGGGTAGACAATTTACCTTCATAAAACAATGCACAAAAAGCTATATCTTGGTACTTTCTTTCACAATATTTTAATAATTAAAACAAGGGACTTACCCGTGAAGGGTTGAATAAACTACTACTTTTACTCTTGCTTTTAACATTTTTTATCATAATTTTATGACCGGCATTAAATAGGTGTGTTAGATGTAGCAAACACACACACACACACACGTCCAGTACCTCGACCAATTTGTGCACATTTGAGATAGTTTTTCTTTACCAAGCTCAGACAAAAAAAAAGTTCACGATTCCTTCGATACCGTTTTAATCATGTTACACTCAGAAGACAAACCACTCACTCACAGTGTGTATGGTTTAGAGGGATGCCTGCCAATACGGTGTATAATGGGCTAGTCTTATAAATCTGATGAACTATACTAGGGCGTTACATCAATAATTATTGTGATTCACAATATTATTAGATGTTGCGTTATCTTTGTAATTCTAGTAGTGCTTACTAATGATTTTGTCATTCCATGTTGTCTAAAATACTACCGACAGAGCTATCTTGTGCCCCGGAGAAAGCCAAAGCATTGAGAGACCCCGCTTTGAAGATATAGAAAGGCATTTCTGATTAAGATTCGGGGCGCATTTTTGCTCAGAAAATAGAGCGCCAGATTGACTAACCGGTCGCTCTGAAATCAAACAGCCTTATATGCTGGTGGGTTACTGAACAATTTGTAACCTAACTTTGCCGTGAAGCTTAAATCTTATCTCAACAGGACAGCTGCAGCTTTGTAAGGTCAACACATCGTAGACAGAGCATATAAGGCGCTGATTTATAGATTTATAGGCCATGTCAGTTCGAAAACAACAACAACAAACAAACAAACCAAAAACAACAAGATTCTACCCTTAGACACAGCCTGGGGGTTCTAGTGGACAAATGCCATCTTCAAAACATCATTAACGGTATTTAAATATTTAAGAGCTCACAGAAATGTGAATCATTTTCATTTATAGAAAAATGATGTATGTCACTCAAACTTCTTCAACGCCGTCCATCAGTTTCCAGAAAAACTTGGACAGCTCCGAGAAGTTTCCCACCTTGCATTCACCGCATCGAAGCCCTTGAGAAAAGCATAAAAGAAACGTCTGAGCTGCGTGAGCTTTTGGAGGTACCCGCGTCGCCCTACTCAACGTCAGGGTCATAACCTGTTTCGCTTCGGTTTCGCTCGTCCTCTATGACTCCTGACTGATAAGACCTGTGGTCTCCGTTCGATGTTTTATGATCTCCATTGCTCGACCTGCGATCTCCGCCAATCGACCTGTGGTCTTCAGGAATCGACCTGTGATCTCCGTTATACGACTTGTGATCCTCAGCAGGCGGCCTACGATCTGCAAGACCGGCTCCGCCGTACGCCTCCCCAGGCCCAGGCCTCTTGGGCTCGTACCTGGCGTTACCGACTCGCCCCTCACCGTAGCAGCCCCCGCGCCCGTCATCACGGCCGTATCCCTGACGGAAACCTTTCTGGCCGCCCATGCGTCCCCCGCAGGGATTGGGGTATCCCTCTTGACCGCCACACCTCCTATCCCCCACGTAGCCTCTTGGGGGTCCCTCACTGTACATAATGTTGTCGGTGCCGGGGTTGTACAATCTCTCCCTGCTCCTCGCGGCATTGTTCCTCTGGAGATCACGAGGGAATTCCATACCTCCTCCAATGAGATCCATGTTCGAGGGCTTGTTGCTATTTCCCCACGCGCCATTGTTCCTCTGAAGATCACGAGGGAATTCCATACCTCCTCCAATGAGATCCATGTTTGATGGCATGTTGCTATTTCCCCCCGGGGCCCTCGGGGTATCACGGCCACGCTGTTTACCGAAGTAAGGAGTGAAGTCTAGGCCTCCTTCAGTGATTTCCATGTTTTGCTTCTTGCTAGTGTTATTCCCGGGGGTCCGGCAGTCGTCCCAAAGCCTGGCCGGAGGTTTGCACCTGCCTCCACCGCATCTACTGCCATCTTCGTCCTCACCGCAAACGACGAAATGGCCTGGCCGGCAGACGACGTTGCTGTTGCTGGCGTCGCAGTTCCCTGCGGACATCATCATGATGCGCTTGCAGGATGTGACCACCGCCTTGAACTGATCTGCGTGCGGCTTGCACTGGAAGCTCACGAGGAAGTTCTCGTTCAGGGAGCCCCTGGCGAGGTGGGAATGGATTTAACATTAGATGAGCAGAGAGAGAGAGAGAGAGAGAGAGAGAGAGAGAGAGAGAGAGAGG
>RQTK01001381.1:7612-36607 GCA_003991915.1 Elysia chlorotica | reverse complement strand
ATGATGATGATGATGATGATGATGATGATGATGATGATGATGATGATGATGATGATGATGATGATGATGATGATGATGATGATGATGATGATGGCGATGATGATAATGATCTTGATGGTGATGATGATGATGATGATAATATTAATGATGATGATGATGATGATGATGATGATGATGATGATGATGATGATGATGATGATGATGATGATGATGATGATGATGATGATGGCGATGCTGATGGTTAAGATGGTGGTAGTGGTTGGTGAATTGGTTATGATTTATTAATGACGATTACTTTGGTGATGATGGAAATGAGGTTTATATTATGGTTACATATGTTTTGGTTAACAATAAACGTAACTAAAATCTTGACCCTTTATGAATTACAATCCATTCCCAATCACATTGGGATGTCGTTGATAAAACCCAAAGAAGAAACACATTGTAATTTGATTTTCCATTTTTCAACCCCTATGTTTCTAGAGCAATCCTGCACCGAGACGGTATAGTACGAGCTTCCACTCAAATCTCGAACCCCCTGCATGTCAGACTAGGGCACTATCGACTTTGCGATCTGGTAGCCTCATTCTAGAGAAGAATATACTCGTCTCGCAAAAAAAAAAAAACAAAAAAAAAAACAAAAACAAAAACAAAAAACAAAAAAAAAACCCAAAACACAAAACAAACGAAGCAGTAAAGTTACTTCTCTGTGGTGGTCACGGCGTTGTAAAGAAAGCCATGCTGTGTGTGGGGCGAGGGTTTAAACTCCGTTTTACGCGACAACTTCTGTATCGCCAAAACCACCTGGATGGACACACAGTACAGGAAAACAATCTGATTAATTTGAAAACCGTCGCGTAGGGAATTCTTAACTTTCAGACATTTAGTCAGCGGTCGTCGAGTATCTCTTCAACACATAGTTTCTTTTTCTTTTTCAACAAATATTCACTGAAGATGAGGAGCAACAGCTGAACCTTGAAGTGTGGGCCTCCTGTTTGTCAATGCAGGGCTCTAACCAACTCAAGACTAACGTCTGACAATAAGTAAACACTCGAATGTCCTCGCCTCTTTAAGATCTTTAGGGCGTCTGTGTAAACAAACATGTCATGAGTAAAGGTCTTATCTGGAAAACTTTGTCCGCATCGACAGCAGTCCTTGTCGAACTAGTTACGCTTTTTAATGTCAAGAGTAAATTAAACTGCGGACATGAAAGACGTTAAATTTTTTGGAGAAATAAAACACTTTTTTAAAAGACGGGTAAGCACTGGTTTCAGACGCAGGAGGTTCGCGGTTTTAACCCCGCTCGGACCAAAGCGTTTTCCATACTGATTGTGTCAAAGTCATTATAATATGACTAACCTAGGCCCGGATACTCTACTCTAGTGTTCTTCTTGTTTTTAAACGCAGAAGGCGTTAAACTAACATTAAAGACAGAATTGTAAGTACATCGTCGCGGTAGCCCATGACTCGTCCTTACAATAATCTTTAATAAGAATTAGAAGACTAACCACGAGACGTAAGCTACCATGAAGTTGTACTTATGCCCATAGAGGCTACCTGTTGATCGTTGACCAGGGCTAGAGAGAAGCCCATACAGTGCGGCTCTTGTATGACCATCAGGTGTCCTCGGTTCATCTCCAGCCAAACCTGACCAGCGCAAGGATGGGGTAGGCAGGAGAAGGATAGTTATGGTGAATAACTTAGTGTATGGAAGGTGAATAACTTAGTGTATGTAAGGTGAATAACTTAGTGTATGTAAGGTGAATAACTTAGTGTATGGAGAAGGATAGTTATGGTGAATAACTTAGTGTATGGAAGGTGAATAACTTAGTGTATGTAAGGTGAATAACTTAGTGTGTGGAGAAGGATAGTTAAGGTGAATAACTTAGTGTGTGGAGAAGGATAGTTAAGGTGAATAACTTAGTGTATGGAGAAGGATAGTTATGGTGAATAACTTAGTGTATGGAGAAGGATAGTTATGGTGAATAACTTAGTGTATGGAGAAGGATAGTTATGGTGAATAACTTAGTGTATGGAGAAGGATAGTTATGGTGAATAACTTAGTGTATGGAGAAGGATAGTTATGGTGAATAACTTAGTGTATGGAGAAGGATAGTTATGGTGAATAACTTAGTGTATGTAAGGTGAATAACTTAGTGTATGGAGAAGAAAACAATCAAACATTTTTGATTATTGATTAGCGCAAAAATGGAACGCACTCATTGGTGATATATATCAGACTTTCTTCTTGCACTACTTTGTGACCTTACTTCTTATTTTCCAAATTAAAATTCAAGTTAAATATTTATCGCTATAACAATCTGTCCATCAAACTGTCTACAGAACTGTTTGCCCATGTATACATTCTTAAGTAAATGTTTGTAAATTGAATTGAAAACACGACACTTTAATCTCTAGCTCATTCCTGTCGCATAAAAACACGACACCATAAACTCTAGCTCATCCCTGTCGCATAAAAAACACGACACTATAAACTCTAGCTTATCCCTGTCGCATAAAAACACGACACTATAAACTCTAGCTTATCCCTGTCGCATAAAAACACGACACTATAAACTCTAGCTCACCCCTGTCGCATAAAAACACGACACCATAAACTCTAGCTCATCCCTGTCGCATAAAAACACGACACTATAAACTCTAGATCATCCCTGTTGCATAAAAAAACAAAACTACAAACTGTAGCCTATCATGTCGCATAAAAAAACAACACTATAAACTGTACCTCATTCTTGTCACATAAAAACACAACACCATAAACTGTAGCTCATTCCTGTCGCATAAAAACACAACACTATAAATGTACTTCATACCTGCCCAGAAAGTATCCAACACTATAAAATGTTCCTCATCCTTGCCTAGCTTCATTTTATCAAAAAGGACCCAACTGTGTAAAATGTACCTCATCCTTGCCTAGCTTCACTTTATCAAAAAGGACCCAACTGTGTAAAATGTACCTCATCCTTGCCTAGCTTCACTTTATCAAAAAGGACCCAACTGTGTAAAATGTACCTCATCCTTGCCTAGCTTTATCAAAAAGGACCCAACTGTGTAAAATGTACCTCATCCTTGCCTAGCTTCACTTTATCAAAAAGGACCCAACTGTGTAAAATGTACCTCATCCTTGCCTAGCTTCACTTTATCAAAAAGGACCCAACTGTGTAAAATGTACCTCATCCTTGCCAGCTTCACTTTATCAAAAAGGACCCAACTGTGTAAAATGTACCTCATCCTTGCCTAGCTTCACTTTATCAAAAAGGACCCAACTGTGTAAAATGTACCTCATCCTTGCCTAGCTTCACTTTATCAAAAAGGACCCAACTGTGTAAAATGTACCTCATCCTTGCCTAGCTTCACTTTATCAAAAAGGACCCAACTGTGTAAAATGTACCTCATCCTTGCCTAGCTTCACTTTATCAAAAAGGACCCAACTGTGTAAAATGTACCTCATCCTTGCCCAGCTTCACTTTATCAAAAAGGACCCAACTGTGTAAAATGTACCTCATCCTTGCCCAGCTTCACCATGCAGGCCGTCTGGCAGAACAGCGTCTTCCCGTAGGCGTTGGTGTAGGCGTACGGGTCGCAGTCGTCGGGGCAGGGGTTCAGGGGCCCCCCACAGCCTGTCGGGGCGCTCGGCACGGAGAACGGGGCGCAGAAGGGCGTCACACACCCCGTCTGCGGGGGGCCTGGAGTCTGCGGGCATGGGTTAGAGCACGGGTTCGGGCATGGCATCGGGCACGGGTTCGGGCACGGGTTCGGGCATGGGGTCTGGCAGCCTCCAAACCCGCCACCGCCGCCGCCACCGCCACACCCGCCACCGCCGCCGCCACCATACATGTCACCATGAGGCGGGGGAAAGGGCGGCATGCAGGGTTGTTGGCAGCCGTCGTTGGTCATACGGGGCATTCCGGAGGCGCCCGCACACGGGTCAGGGCATGGGAGGGGGCAGGGCGGACAACCGCCAGAGACCTGAGGGCCCGGGTTGCTCGGGTTGCACGGGTTGCACATGCTGTAAGGTTTGGACGGTGGCGGGATCGGCGGGACATTCGGGGTCAGGAGCGCGCCGTCTCCGCCGGAAAACGCCGCCTTTATCGTCTCGAGCACAGCCCGGAATCTGTGCGCCTGGGTGGGTAATCGGAAGACAAAAAAAGTTGTGGTATTGTCAGTGACAATTTTGAAATATCACGGAAAATACTTCTTTGTTGGTAATAGTCTTCACCATAAAACATTCACCGATTTGAATCTAATGACAAATAATTCAGCAAGACCAGTTGGTGTTATTTAACAGTATAACCCTTGTCAGATTTATTGAGCTTTCTTCAGTGCAAATTTTCCGTGATCTTTCTATACATTCTTTAACGTTACCATCACATTGTTAACTTTTACTTACCAATAAAATTAACACGATTCTCAATCTTGATAATGGGCAAATGAAATACCACAAGTAATTGGTTATCGTTTGTTTCGTAGTTTATTGTTTTCTAAGTTTTAATGTAAAAAAATAAGGCTGCCTCGTGAACGGGTCCCATGATGAACTTGTGACAATTTTACGGGCTGCTACACAGATAACAAACATGAGCAAACAAAAAACAAACAGCCACAAATAAAAATAAAAAAACAACAAAATAATAAACTGCCAAACAAACAAAACAACAAATGAACAAACAAACAAACAACAACTAAACAAACAAACATAGCATAACAAAAACTAAATAAATAAAAGCGCCACAAAAAAAAAGAAAACTGAATTTAATGGCTATATTTCAAAATCATGTCAATAATGCCACTTGTTTTCACTCTGCATGATCAAAGAGGATCTAGCTCCCCGTGTTATTATCAGTATACATCGGTCTGAATCAAACTACACCACCTGTATGTCTGCCTGTATCGGTACCAACCTTTTCCTCTAGTCAATTTTCTCTTTCTATCTATCTGTGTATATACATTTTAAAACAGTTATTGCTTTAAATAGCAGCCCCAATCGACTTGAAACTTTATCTGTGCATTAGTTTAGCTCTAAACTCGTTACAAAAGTGAAAATTTCCACACAAATTGATTTTTCGTTATTTCCTAAGATGCTTTGTTTCGGCAAATGCTAACTTACGATCGCGATTTTTAATTGATCAAAGGGAAGTTGAACTGGGGTACACACAGTATGTTAGATAACCCCGAGTTGCCAAGACCCTGCCGTCTGAGCAGTTAAATCAGTGAAAGCGCTCTGAGACATAATTACAATTTTCAATTTTTATGATATTTTTTTTCTTAAACCCATTCAACAAATCCATAACCATACCTACTACATTATTGAGAATCTTCGCTCGGGCCTTTCTTCGATTCACAAAGTTCACGCATAATAAATGTTGGTGGTTTTTTGTTTTTTTTTTAAGGGTGAATTCAGAAGATAATTTTTAGCCCACTGTTTAGAAACGCGAAGACCCGTAAATGAAACTAACAGCAAAAAGAGTCAATTTTTATGGAAAAAAATAGCAAAAACAAACAAACGAGAAAACAACAAAAGTTTAGTAATATGTCCTATAAGCGTTTTTTCACGGCATGAAAAAGTTGATGGATCCCTTCGTGAATAGATTTTTTCTTAAAGGTTTAGATTCTAAAGATACATACTTCGGCTTCGTCCATTCCACAATCCCCATAATTTCGAGTGATTCCAATAGGCCTAAATATAAACTATAGACCTAAATCTGAGATTGTGCGTATGTCTGTCTGTTGCCTGTAAGTCTGTACGACTGTCTGTCTGTGGGCCTGTAAGTATGTCCTCCTCTCTGTCTGTCTGCTTGTTAGGCTGTTCGTCTGTCTGTCTCTTTGTTTGTAAGTCTGTCCATCTATCTGCCTGTCTGCTCGTAACTATGTCCGCCTGTCTGTCTGTCGGCATTCAAGTCGGCCGGCTTGGCTCTCTGCCTGTAAATCTGTCCGACTGTCTGTCTGTCTGCTTGTAAGTCTGTCCGACTGTCTGTTTGTGGGCCTGTAAGTATGTCCTCCTCTCTGTCTGTCTGCTTGTAAGGCTGTTTGTCTGTCTGTCTCTTGTAAGTCTGTCCTTTCTTTATCTTTCTTACCTGATACGGCTCACAAAAGATCACTTGAGCTGAATCCACCTTTCCAATATATTCACTTGGATCGTTCTTCACTTTTTGTTGTTGTTGAGCAATTGGTGTACGAATGTACGTGGAGAATCGAAATGAAAATGATTTAGAAATATAATGTGTTAATTTAAAAAAAATAGACATATAATATCTCATCTCTCATCTTTAAACAGGATCTTACACCACGTAAAGTAAAATGAACAGAAGTACTTGTTAATTTCCAAAATTACCAGTTAGCGCTTAACGTCCTATTTAATAAACTAATAAATAAGTAAAATCGTCTTTTTAAAAGAATAACTAAATGTATTACCCTATTTCTCAACAAGATGACACACCTTAATATAATCTTATTTTGAAGCAAAACCTAGTGCCGTCTTTTAAAATCTCTAGCTATAAGACTGCCTTGTCTATTATTTGTCATAATAATTATTATTTCTCTAGGCATAGCATATATCCGTTACCCTGAGGGCCCTATAGAGAAAAGTATCTTTACGTTTTGCGGTTTCGATCCACGTTTATGTCAGCCAAAATTTTTTTTGTCTACTCGTCTTATCAGCTGGTTTTGTGGCTTTTAATTTCTTCTAATCCACAGTGCTTTTACTGCACACGTACAACAAGGCACGCTACTAATATTCAATATTTTCTTAATTTCGCAACAAAATAAGCATACCTGTATTAGGGTTGTTAACCAACACACATACATTAGGACAAAATGATACATGTATTGCACAACAAAAAATCTCGTTGCTTTTTTTTAAAATTTATGATTTAAAATATCAGAGAAAAATAACTTACCCCCCCCCCCCTTTCCACCCTTTTTTTCTCCCTCCAAGTTACAGTATTTAATATACAGAATGTGAAGCCGAATGCGACATACGTTCCCTACAAGAGTAGCGATAATGTCCTTCCATGGCAACACTCATTTATTTTACGTTTTTGTTGTGAAATATTATTAACCTTTATTACGGTACTTACTTTTAGCTATTTTGAGGTCAACCTGTGAAAATATGTAAAGATAATATAAACGACAAGTCCAAATTAAAAAATACGCAGGTTTTTTTTCAGAAATCTAAAGATGAGTAAATTAAAAGAAAAAACTTTCTAATCTCCTCCTCCTTTTCCTCACCCTTTTTCTCCCTCTCCTTCTCCCTCTCCTTCTCATTCTTTGCCCTTTCCGATCTGGAATCTTCTTTCCTTGATTCTGCTTCGGGCAGCAAGCGCAATCTGCCTCTTGAGCTGCGCCCTATCTTCCTCTGATCCATTGCCGCCTCTCCTCGTTTTAGACTTTCAGTGGTGTTCGCGGCTCTGAGCGCCATCTGCAATCGGTGCCCCGACCCCAAACGTTCGTGTTTATCCTCGACATTCTCTTTATCCGTGGATGATTTGTCTGACAACTTAGACCTGGTGTCTTTTGACTGGTGCAAACCATATATTGTAGTTGCCGTATACTCACCAAAGGCCAACGGCCGCCTAGACGCAGCGTCTTTAGATCTGATGTGTTGGTTGTAGAGCGCTGCGCGAGTAGTTCTAGACTTTTCAGATTTGGACACTGGACTTTTGCGCAGCACTTCAGATCGTGTGTCCTTGACTGGCACTAGAAGCTTCTCTCCAGTCGGATCAGCATGCTGCGCCCGTTCACCGTCCGCGAAACGCAGGGTGGAAAACTTGCCTGCGGCCAACGACTTTGGATTTGGTGGAGGCGACGGTTGCAGCGTGCCCCTTTTCACCAACCCAGATGGCTCCGTTTTGTCTTTGCCTGTCATCCTGGGCTTGGGTACAGGCCGGGCCATGCTCCGTGGTTTCGGCGTCGGAGTCTTTCCTGGGGAGCTCATGGTCGCTTTCTAGAGAGCGACCGCCTTCTGATAATCCTAGGCTTGAGTCAAGCTGAGTTAGCCCAGGCGTCGGATCTTCGACTCTGTACGTACACACAGACAGACACAAGGCAGTGTCGCTTTTAGAAAGCAGCTCAAGTGCTTTGCAAAGAACAATTCAATGAAGAGCTACACCATACCTTAAAATTATAATTATTTTGCTATGTTTAGAGTTAAAATTTTTTTCCCGATTCACTGCAGCTACGTCGCAATTTGCTTTAAAATCTAGTGGCCAACTTATAGTCACAAAAGGCTTAGAACTCAATTCTCAATTTTGTTTTTTAAATCTGCGATATCAGTAAAACATTTTTTATACATGTCTACCATTTAGCGAACCAATAGCCCTAACAACTGAATACAAAATTAACATAGAGGTTAAAGTAAGATAATAGTAACAGTAGCAGTAGTAGTACTTTGCAATTAAACAGTTAAAAATGATTTTACGATTTTACGAACAGCAAAATGTCATATTAGTGACATCATATTTTCTACCCAGGCTTTTAAAACATGTTCTAACTCTATTAAACTCAAGGAAACTAATGAATAAGTAAACAATTTACCTGAACGAAAGAAGAATACAAGTTGTTAGGATGTAACTCTTATAACGTTGTAGGGTGTTGATTTTAATAGGCTTGAACATTAATTTTTACGAAGTGATAGTACAACGAATAACAAGAAAAAAGCAAAATCCCCAACCCAGAAAAAAATAAAAGTTAAAGTGTATTTTTTCTATTTCCAAAACTAACATAGTACGTATCCGGATATTGGACAGAGTTAATAGTCACCATGAACATAACTCCGAACACACACACCCTCACACCCTCATACCAGCCATTTTAAGATTATTCTCGTATTCCTGTTTATATTGTTTTATACTCACAAGTAGCGCCCATAAGACCCCCTCCCAACCCACATTCACACTTCGCCCACATTTTGGTGATTGTTACGAGGAAATGAGAATAGATGATTGGATTGTGTTAAGTTCACCTGTCCCATTGGCGAGACGATCTGGACATAGCCCATTTTTTCCGGCGCGTCCATCAAAACTCGGACACCGCCGGCGACGCGGATGCCTCCAAACGTTGCGTAGCGGGCAGCGATCTGGAAAATGATGACGCCAGGCGGGATCGACTTGTCGTCTGACTCCGCCCGCTTCGGCATAGCTGTGGGCGGGAACAGTCGCTTCATTTCATACATGTCTGTTAATAGCTGTGCTAGGTAGACATTAATTTTGTGGGTTTTTTTTTTAAATATTGCTATAACAGTAGTAAAAGTAGGAGTAGTGTTCTTCTTCTTCTCATTTTTCTTCTTCTTCTTCTTCTTCTTCTTCTTCTTCTTCTTCTTCTTCTTCTTCTTCTTCTTCTTCTTCTTCTTCTTCTTACCTTCCTAGTGAAATGAAAAGTGTTAATACATTAACGCTCTTGAAATCTAAACAAAAGGCCCATCATTTCAAAGTCTCATTTCAGATTAAAATTTTACTATGATGCTGTAACATAACTTAGTTTTAACTCGAACGCTGTTCTTCCTCTTTTGCTATTCTCATTTTACACGAGCATAAGTACTTAATTTCTCAGCCATTTCTGGCCCTCTGTGATAAATGTTTAATAAGATCAATGTGTTTATAACATGTGTTTATAACAAAATATTAATTTGTGTATAACTTTTTAGAGCCTTTATTATGTCTATGCAATTTTAGGTAATTGATTTGTATATGTAAATGCTTCTACATGAATCTGTATATTGAACTTTAGTGATTGTGCTTTAAATGATGTCAAGCGCTTTGAGCTTTGCGAAGGGAAAGTCATCATCATCATTATCATCATCATCATCATCATCATCATCATCATCATCATCATCATCATCATCATCATCATCATCATCATCATCATTATTATAGGGAAAGAAGTTGTTCAATACCAGGGCATGAACTCGCATCGAGAAGTCACTGGTTTGATTTCTGGTCAGTACATGTGTAATGTGACGGGCTTAGGGGAAAGACATAATATTTCTGTTATGTCTCTTTATGACATGGCAGCAGGCACATAATTATCTCAAACATTATTCTTGGGACCTTTCGCGATGTAGCCTGGTTGATAATGCTGGACGTGACGAAAGAAGCCCACGAAACAACCAACAAATTGTGGTCATAAAGACAATTAAAACATTGTAATCATCATGTTCATTCTTATTTAAAACAGAATGAAACTAATTAAGCAGAATCTCGGTAATCCAGGTTTTTAAAGTTTTCAGATCTCATTAGGAATACTATTTAAAACAAGAACCCAGAACTAGTACAGAAGGTAACTACAACAACAACAAACACAACAGTGTGATTCATAAATAAAAGCTGTTAGATCACATTCGTGAATAATTGTAAACAAAGAAACCTACGGTCATCTGGCGGAGGTGTTCTTTTCACAGGTGGCTGTGGAGTGAAGAGAATTACAGATACATAAAAAAAACACGTGTATATTATCTGTTTAGCTTAGCAGCGATTGTGCATTGTTCCTTCCCAATGTGTTCCTCTACCGATCTAATTACACGCTGCGAGATGTAGCGCGCGTTATGCTAACTTCCCGTCTCTAAAGAAATGTGAGCTCTTGTTGTGAAACTTCTCACTTAATCTATCGTCTCTGGTAAAACTCATATAACGCAGGATGGGCCGAAGAAAAAAAGCAACCCGGAAGTCGAGCTTTCGAGCGATTCAACGAAGGGGTAATCGCTTGCGGATCGAGGAGACCAGTCAGTGCTACACAACTCCCTTCAATTAGAGACAAAAGTATAATGTTTCCAAAGATGTACCTGAAACAGGTGCTGATTGTCGATCAATTTAGTACCCAAGCTAATCATTTTATAATAAATGAGATCTCGTTTATTTTTGATAAACTAGGAAACTTGCACAAAACAACATGAATTTTTAGAAATAATCTTTTGGGACATGTTGCAAGAAAGCTCTTTTCCTACCGATTGGCGTTTGGAAAAAAATATCAACTATCAAGACTACTACTACAAAAATACTGCTGCTGCTACTACTTGTCTTGTACTACTACTACTCTACCACTACCACTACTACTACTACTACTACTGCTGCTACTACTACTACTACTACTACTACTACTACTACTACTACTACTACTACTACTACTACTACTACTACTACTACTACTACTACTACTACTACTACTACACTTCCCTACACACATCTCTTTGCAAACCCTTCCGTTTTCTGACTTTAGTTTATTAGTTTATTGCTATTTTTTTCTGATAAAATTATCATAACGCATTTTTCGTTAATGATTAACGTTGTGCACTTCCATTACCGATTTATAAACAAATTTCCACAAAAAGTAACCCCGCCCCCCATTCCATACTTATGTCCGAGATATGTCCTTTGTTTATATGCATTTTACAAGGAAGAATGCGGAGTGCTTACATGGATATAGTGGCCATCTTTAAGTCCCAGGAAAGATATTTTCCGACTAACAGGCTGCTCAGGCTGCTCCTTGCCTTCGTCGTTTTTCACCTCGCTGGTCTCCACGGTGCCGCCATCATTGTAACGAAACTGGTCGACCGCGACATATGGAACGGGACTTGACGGCCCGCCGCCTCGCTGGTATTTCACAGAGGAGCTGGAGGAACTGAAGCAGGGCGGAATGGATGATCTCCGCCGCCGCTTGTTCTCTTTGGGTGGACAAGTACTTTTGTTGCAGCCTGGCTCGCCAAGCAGCTCAATTTTGCTTTGTCGGCGCGGTGAGAACGCGCTGGTTTCGAAGCACTGTAAAGGGCTGCTCTCGCCGCGGTCACGGTAGTCAGTGCGTGGGCAGGGGCTGCTCGGCGAGTGGGATTGGAATCTCCGAGGGGAGGGACTCATCTCAGCCAACCGCGAAGAGCGGCGGGGATGTTCTTGAGGTGGCTCGTACATAGGCTGCCTCGACTGATAAAACTCGCGAGTCTTGGCTCGTGGCGGGTGAAAAGAGCAGAGTGAAGGATCTCTTGGTGATTTGCTATCCAACCAGCTACTGTCTGAATCATACGATTTTTTACTGAAGAGCGGTTGACATTTTTCTCGCATTGCTCTGTCATTCCCTACGTAGTGAACACGCTTTGGCGTAGGTGGAGTTTTCGAACAATCAAACAACACTGAACGGCCATGTTGAGAACGCTTAAGAGCGTAATCGGGGCTTTTCCCCGATTTTTTAAAATCTGAACAAGTATCTTTCGAGCACATCTTTGAAAAGTCATTTCTTGTCGACGGAGAGCGTTCCGAGAACAGAGAGACCGGACGTTTTTGAAGACCACAGACTTCTTCAGACTTATCTCTCCTTCCATCGTTCATCCATTGCCTTCTGTTTACGCGGTTCTCTTTTACACAGAGTGGAGAGGGTGAATTGTCCGAGTTTATTGGAGTTTTTGACATCCAAAAACATTTTTGTGAATCATGGTCAGATTTTGTAAAACTCTCCGATGATACTAGTTTTGATCGTGGCCTGAAAGCACGGTCCCTGGAAAAGCCTTCCCTGGAGGCGGATTGACTTCGTCGCAGTGTATCGAATTTTTTACGTTTATTGTCAGGTGTTCCTTTTTGTATGGTGCACCCACGTCTGCACGAGGGAGTTGAATCTTTAAACCGTTGGGGTTTAATTTCATCAGATGTGGCCTGGGCCTTAGTTTCAGAAGACGTTTGGCCTAAACGACCACAGCGAGGCATGTGGCATTCAGATGTAGCGTCGTATCTCTGTCGTGAAGAGATCTGACCGCATTCCTTGGAGCGCGGATGGCAGTGTTTTGGATTGTCCTCATTCACCGTATCTTTGTTTTTCCATAAATGTCGATTTGTAGGCGTTTTGTGTGTGTCTTTTGTGTCCACGCTTTCAGCGCGACTGCTGTCCTTAACGGCTTGTTCCGAAACGTTAGGATCGGAGTTTGCAGGCTGTGCCGGTGGTTTCTCCGGAGTCGCCTCAATGTCGGGGTTGGCGTCTGACGGCTCTGTTATTTGTCTCTCAATAGTATCGGGCTGTTCGAGTTTAGCGTCAGAACTGCCAGAACTCTTCCTTAAAGGAATGACTCGGTTAGGAGAGCGCTGGTCTTCGGAGTCAAACTGCAACTGGTCTGCCTTGTAAGAAGGCTCTTCTGCCGTGTCTTCAGCAGGTGCTATGTTCTGTGCGATTTGTTCTTCTTGTGCGTCCCATGCGGATTTGTCCGAATACTGGACTTGGTTCTCACTGTTTTGATCAGACTTTTCACTGCTTGCCTTCTGAGACTTTTTCCCTTTTGACTTCTCACGACCAGCAGTCTCCTGAGGGGTTTTCTTCTTTGGAATTTTCACAGCCTCATCCGATCCGAGAAGGGGAGAACTGACTGGGTCTTTAAAATCCTCGGTGTCAGGTGCATCTTTTTCTGAAGGAACTTTGCGTTTCTTTGTTTTGGGTTTCGCATCACTTCCCTGCGTCGACTCTAATCCACTAAGCGCATCATGGAACTCGACGTTGTCTGACTCATTCTCTTTTTTAGCCTTTGACTTTTCACCCGCAGCTTTACCACGATCTTTTGGTGGACGTGAAGGCTTGTCAGTTTTGGCGTCTGTGTTTTTTCCAGCCTCCCCTGCTTCATCTTTACTTTGAAGTTCCTTTTTAGACTTCTTTTCGCTTTTAATCTGGGAACCGGACAGTGATTTGCTCAGGGACTTTGATGGGCCATCTCGAAGTCTCGACTTATCAGTTTGAGATTTCGCGTCTGTTATATTCTTGCTTTGCTTAGAACGCTTTGGTTTTTGCCCTCCCTCCTCGGTGTGGACGGAGGAGTCTGCCGCATTTCTGTTAATGGATTCGTGATCATACATTTGAGAGCGCCTGTTTTGACGTTGCTGCCTGTCCGCACGGTTTTCCCCAGCAGAGGAGGATCTGTGGAAAGACTTCCCGGATGGAATGCTTCTCGATTCGCCATCTACGGAACGCACAGAAGGTTTAAGATTCAGGTATATTGGCATTTTGTGAGCACTTCTATGATTAAGGCTTCGCGATGTTTCAGAAGCAATTTGACCATCCGCAAAATTTTTTTCCGCCAAACGTTCGGACGAGTTAGACTGGTTTTGTGAAATATCATGAGGATATTGTATGCCCACATTACATGCTGGTTTTTTACTATTTGCAATGGAGTACCCATATTGATGTTTGGCAGACTCCCTCGAGTTGTCAAGCGATTCGTCTTTTTTATACATGCAGAGATCCACTGTAGTCCCTTTTATGATTTCATAAGGAACGTGAGACTGGCTTGTACTTGGAACTAAATCGCTCCGGTCTTGTTGCTCCTCTCTGCTTGGACTTCCAAGACTCAAAATCTCTCCAAATTCGATGTTACTATTCGAATCAGCCGGTGTGCCAATGAACACCGTTTTCAAGTTGCGATTGTTTTCAAACATTTTGTAGCCTCTGGAATTGCTTACGTATTCTACAAACACGCCTAAACTTTCTTTGCGATCAACGACGACACGTTTATCATCTCGATAAATGTCCGCACTTTCCCCCTTCACAACAGTGCAGGACATTGGGCGATGAGAATTGTTTACACAGGCCTTCCGAGTTGTCCGCAACGGACTTGGAGGCGAGAAACTTTGTGTCTCCGACTGTAATCTTTGAGACGATGAGCTCATCGCTCCGTTAGTCCATGCTTCTGGTACGCCTTTGGTTGGGCCAGTTTCCAAAACACACATCGAGCCTGATAATGATGGACTGCTCGAAGCGTTGTCACCATCTGTTTCGTGCGGATCAATCTGTTTTCTATTAAGCGATTTATTCGCAAAAAGTGTCCTCTTCTTGTTGCGTACCATCTCTTTTGTCTCTTTCTTAAAGTAATGTCTTTTTGGGGAAGGTAATCTTTTCTCATCTTCCGCTGATTCCCTAGATGGCCCCGCAAGCTTAGTCTCTGGTTCTTTCTCAATGCTGTGAGAATCATGAGTGTCGTAAAACAAATCCTGTTCATTCCCATGGTTTGATTTAACAGAAGATCGACTTTGTGTACTTACTGAAGCTGTTTGCGGCGGCTCTTGTATTGAGGTTTTTAACGGCGGTTCATAATTTTCCGAAATACTCTTTCCCTCGAAAGATTCAGTTTTTTCACCCGGCGACGCATGCTCAGGAGTGGAATTGTTATTGTCCGGTGGAGATGCATGTGGCGCTACGTATTTACTTAAAAGGCTCAGATAAGTTTTTGCACACACATCGTCCTTCTCATCCAAAGATTTGTACCAAAGCGGAAATGATGGCGATTGTTGGATGACACGAGCCAACTTTCGCTCTCGGATCATTTTCTCAGCTTCCTCCTGAAAACATCTTCTTTCCGATAAAGTTGCTTGCTCTCTCGCTTTTGTGCTATTCGCACTCCCAGGTAGGGGTTCCGCAACAAATTTCCAAGTCGATTCAGGATTGAGCTGAGAGTGTTGTATCTTGGATGAAGCTGCTTCTTGCTTTCCGATGTTCTGATGATAGGATGGTGGTGGATGCGTTGCGGAAATTTTGTAGGTCGTTTGAGCTGCGCGTGAAGATGCGAAAGAACGCGAAAATTTCGAGCATTTTTGCGGAGATTTGTTTCCGACATTGCGCTTGTTTTGGTACGGTGAGCACTTAGAGCCCACGGGTGACGTCTCGCACCGGAACGGACATACAAAGTCGCAGGCTGGCCAGACCAACATTTGGTACTCTTGGTCACATAATGGATCGCATCCCGGGTGGGATGACTGCGAACAGAGCCACCCTCTTGTTCCAGCAGCTTTTGTCGGGAGTTTTTCTACGTTTCGCCTGTGTGCCGTAGTACTTCTGTCAGGATTATTAGAATTTTTTATCTCTTTATTGATGGTGGGGTTAGATTTTGATCGGGACCTTTTGCCAGAATATGAAATGTCTGTGTCTTCGGAAGCGACATCGTTATCCTGAATAGGTGGCCTGGACTTGGCTAACAGATCAAAGGGTTTCAAGGACCTGCTAATGAATGCTATGATTTCTTGGGTAGATTCGAGGACGGTCTGTAAAACTGTGCGATGCTTTTTAGATGAGCTTCGCTTTGAACTCGTGTCCTGGACCTCTAAGTCAGCTTGCAGTTTTTTATGCTTGGGTTCTTTCTGTTCTAAACCACCATTTCCTTCGTCTGGAAACGTATTTGTATTGTTCTCGTTAGACATTTTTGCACTCGACGAGGGACTCTGATTACTCTGGTGCCCACTACTTCTCTGCCCTTTGTGTTCCTTCATTTTGTCGAGAGATTGGCTTGAGGATCCTTCCTGCTCCCTCTCAGCCCCTGGACTTATTTGATTGTCAGAAAAAGTGTGATTGTCTTTACTCTTTGCCTTAGGGCGTTTTTTCTTTTTCAACGATTCGCCTTCTTGCGTGACATTTGCCAAATCAGCACCACTAAATCCTGACTCTATATTTGACAGTGTAGATTGTTTTGACTGCTCAGACTTGCTTCGTTGGTTAGCGGTTTCTCTTTTAGACATGTTGGAATCCCTAACCCCATGGTCGTCGCTATTAGATTTGAATGAGGTGCTTGAACTTATTGATGTCGTCGACTTTTTCGGTTCCTGCACGTCTTCAAAAGAATTGAATGCAGCTGTGGGCGCTTCTTCTTCATCAACACTTTTTTCGTTTTTTTCACCTTCCCGGTCTGTCGAGGCATGGTCGGAGAAATTCTGATTGGCAACGTACTTGTCGTTATTACGATATTGAAACGTGTCTAGAACATCGAAGATTTGGCTGTCCGATAGGTTTGAGAGGTAACCTGAAGAGTCCTTGACGTCGCTTGTTTGAGAAATATCTTCCATCTCGCTGGGACTAACAGCTTGCATTTCGGTGGTTTTTCTATTTGGCAACTTGGAACGAGTGTCTTGAACCGAAATGTATACAGATTTAGCCTTCTCCTCTGTGCCCGTTTGGGAATCAGGTGTGGAAGGGTCTGACGACTCCTGTTTGAGTTCCCTAAAGCTGCCTGGAAGGGGCCACTGCTGGGCGTGGAGACCGTTTTCATTGAGCTCCCAATGGACAAGCTCATCTCGGATACCTGACTTCTTGTTTGAATCTTTAAACAAATCTTCCTGAGAAGACTGGCGACTATTTCGATCTCCATTTTCATCCCCGGGGAGCTCTTCAGGTAGTATCGGAAGTTCTTGTGAGGCGTTACCATTTGATGAGTCGCCCGCACTTCCCTGCTCGATAATACCTGCCGTGTGTTCTGAAACTTCAACTGTGGCGTGATTTTCATCATCATTCAATAATGCTGTCGGCATTTCCGCCACCGATTCTGAAATACGTAGGAGGGATTCAGAATTGGATTGATCTTTCGTCTGATTTCGATATGCTTCTTGATTGATTCGAGACAATACTGATGGACAATCGGGCGTCGTAAATATCTCTGTCCCACGTAGCCTAGATTCCATTTTATCTCCAGAATCATGGAGCATTGTCTCCGAGGTTGTGTCGAAGCCCTTCAAAACATGTTGCGGTTCCACTGCAGGGGAACATTTACGATGTTTCCGAGAACCTGTTTCCTGCTTCGTTGCATTCAGCCTCCCATGTGATGACTCGCGTGAACGGAAATCTACAATTAGCAAGTCTATCTGTCTTCTATTCTGCCTGATCTAGATCTGGAACTTCTTTCCTTGATTCTGCTTCGGGCAGCAAGCGCAATCTGCCTCTTGAGCTGCGCCCTATCTTCCTCTGATCCATTGCCGCCTCTCCTCGTTTTAGACTTTCAGTGGTGTTCGCGGCTCTGAGCGCCATCTGCAATCGGTGCCCCGACCCCAAACGTTCGTGTTTATCCTCGACATTCTCTTTATCCGTGGATGATTTGTCTGACAACTTAGACCTGGTGTCTTTTGACTGGTGCAAACCATATATTGTAGTTGCCGTATCTCACCAAAGGCCAACGGCCGCCTAGACGCAGCGTCTTTAGATCTGATGTGTTGGTTGTAGAGCGCTGCGCGAGTAGTTCTAGACTTTTCAGATTTGGACACTGGACTTTTGCGCAGCACTTCAGATCGTGTGTCCTTGACTGGCACTAGAAGCTTCTCTCCAGTCGGATCAGCATGCTGCGCCCGTTCACCGTCCGCGAAACGCAGGGTGGAAAACTTGCCTGCGGCCAACGACTTTGGATTTGGTGGAGGCGACGGTTGCAGCGTGCCCCTTTTCACCAACCCAGATGGCTCCGCTTTGTCTTTGCCTGTCATCCTGGGCTTGGGTACAGGCCGGGCCATGGCTCCGTGGTTTCGGCGTCGGAGTCTTTCCTGGGGAGCTCATGGTCGCTTTCTAGAGGCGACCGCCTTCTGATAATCCTAGGCTTGAGTCAAGCTGAGTTAGCCCAGGCGTCGGATCTTCGACTCTGTACGTACACACAGACAGACACAAGGTAGTGTCGCTTTTAGAAAGCAGCTCAAGTGCTTTGCAAAAGAACAATTCAATGAAGAGCTACACCATACCTTAAAATTAGAATCATTTTGCTATGTTTAGAGTTAAAATTTTTTTCCCGATTCACTGCAGCTACGTCGCAATTTGCTTTAAAATCTAGTGGCCAACTTATAGTCACAAAAGGCTTAGAACTCAATTTCTCAATTTTGTTTTTTAAATCTGCGATATCAGTAAAACATTTTTTATACATGTCTACCATTTAGCAAACCAATAGCCCTAACAACTGAATACAAAATTAACATAGAGGTTAAAGTAAGATAATAGTAACAGTAGCAGTAGTAGTACTTTGCAATTAAACAGTTAAAAATGATTTTACGATTTTACGAACATGCAAAATGTCATATTTAGTGACATCATATTTTCTACCCAGGCTTTTAAAACATGTTCTAACTCTATTAAACTCAAGGAAACTAATTAATAAGTAAACAATTTACCTAACGAAAGAAGAATACAAGTTGTTAGGATGTAACTCTTATAACGTTGTAGGGTGTTGATTTTATAGGCGTGAACATTAATTTTTACGAAGTGATAGTACAACGAATAACAAGAAAAAAGCAAAATCCCCAACCCAGAAAAAAAGAAAAGTTAAAGTGTATTTTTTCTATTTCCAAAACTAACATAGTACGTATCCGGATATTGGACAGAGTTAATAGTCACCATGAACATAACTTAACGTTTTCATTATTTTAATAGCAAAACCTACAATTTTACAAAAAAGAAAGAACACGTGCACTTTAAAATTAACTTATCAATTTCTTTGAAAAAGGAACATGGACTCACAAGCATACATACAGAATAAAAATATAATAAAGTTGCGTTATTTTATCTACCTGTTTTGCTTTCTTTTTCTCCCTCTTTTCACTCTTGTCTAATAAAGTTTCCTGAAACAATGATAGAAAAAAAATTGAATTTGTTTACTTAATTTAAAATAAAAATTGAAAAAAAATAACGTTGGAAAGTCGGAAAAGACTTAGAGGTAAAGCATGTATTTAATATTGATTAAATAAGAGGTTATTACACTTCAAAATTCCATTGTTAATAAATTTACCGGCAAAGTTCATTAAAAATTTAAAAAATTTAAAGTTGTAGTTGTTTTGTTTTAACGTACAACGGATATGCTGTTTTGTGGACGGGCCCCAAGACTCAAGTGTGACAATCTTATATGCTGCCACACACAAGTCAGGCGGGGATATCATAATTTTTGTCTCAGTTGGTCACATTAAACTGATAACGACCAAACCAGTTGGGAGCTAAATCGCCAGAGTTCGAACCACGGATATCCTGCGTCTGAAACCAATGTTCTACCAAAGTGCTTCCACACACCCCTAAAAATATAGAGACATTAATTGATTCGAGTTTACTCTGGCTTTGAGTGGTGGGAAGGCTCTTTGAGTCTTGGGACCCGTTCGCCCGGCAGCCTAGTTGCTGAAGGAGCCTTTAGACAAGGATTGAAACAAATTAAGTTCTGAGAAATCCTAGTGGCTAACATTTCACTGACACAGACTGGCCCACCCTGTACATGAAGGGGCCTGACGGGAGCTGGACTCTTACTTACCGACGCGGAAGCAGACGGAGGAGCAGACGAGGCGGCAACTCGTGCAGCAGATGTTTTAGGAGTTAAATGAGCCGATGGGTGATTAGATAGCACAGCAGTTGAGTGAGCAGATGGATGAGCAGATGGGTGAGCAGATGGGTGAGCCGATGGGTGAGCAGATGCGTGAGCAGATGGGTGAACAGAGTGTACAGGAGTCGGGTGAACTAATGGTAGAGCAGATGAGTGAACAGACGCGTGAGGCGATGAGTGAGCCGATGGGTGAGCCGACGGGTGAGCCGATGGTCCGGCAGGCGGGTAATCAGATGGTCCGTCAGGTGGGTAATCAGATGTTTCGGCAGGTAGGATGTCAGATGGTTCATCGGGTGGGATAATTTGTTGTCCCGTTTCTAATTCTTTTTCTTATTCTTGTAGGTTGTTGTAATATACGGAGATTGTTTAAAATTTTGGAAAGAAGAAGAGCGGGGGTGGGAAGAGGCACAGGAAGACGGAGGGAGGTGTAGAAAGAGCGAGAGAGAAAGATAAATCTTAAAATAGATAGACATACAGATATATACTATATACTAATATGGTTAGGTAGATCGTTAGATACGTAGAAAGATACAATTGTAGACATACTGATGAATGCATGAACACATAACGAGATGGATGTTGTTGGGTTGTTGAGTTGATTTAAAGTCCAACGTCAGTACAATAATTTACAGGACGGACCAAGGCCTCCATAAGAATAGGCCAAGTCGCCGAAAGGGTCGGATCGGAGTGACACGTTTTAGCGTAGTAAGGGTAATAGTGACCAACACGGACCGAATCCGTATGGGGCAAAATCGCCAGGGTTCGAACCACGGACCTCCTGCGTCGGAAGCTGAAGTTCTACCACAGGCTTACCATGCCCCGATTAGATATATACATATATAGATAAATAGAGAAATAGATAGATGGATAGATAGATAGATAGATAAATAGATAGATATATAGATATATAGATAGATAGATAGATAGATAGATAGATAGATAGATAGATAGATAGATAGATAGATAGATAGATAGATAGATATCTATCTATCTATCCATCTATCTATTTCTCTATTTATCTATATATGTATATATCTAATCGGGGCATGGTAAGCCTGTGGTAGAACTTCAGCTTCCGACGCAGGAGGTCCGTGGTTCGAACCCTGGCGATTTTGCCCCATACGGATTCGGTCCGTGTTGGTCACTATTACCCTTACTACGCTAAAACGTGTCACTCCGATCCGACCCTTTCGGCGACTTGGCCTATTCTTATGGAGGCCTTGGTCCGTCCTGTAAATTATTGTACTGACGTTGGACTTTAAATCAACTCAACAACCCAACAACATCCATCTCGTTATGTGTTCATGCATTCATCAGTATGTCTACAATTGTATCTTTCTACGTATCTAACGATCTACCTAACCATATTAGTATATAGTATATATCTGTATGTCTATCTATTTTAAGATTTATCTTTCTCTCTCGCTCTTTCTACACCTCCCTCCGTCTTCCTGTGCCTCTTCCCACCCCCGCTCTTCTTCTTTCCAAAATTTTAAACAATCTCCGTATATTACAACAACCTACAAGAATAAGAAAAAGAATTAGAAACGGGACAACAAATACAACAGCAGCAAGATCACCACCACCATCACCACCACCATTTATAAAAAAAAAAAATACGAAAAATCGACACAAGAGAATAACTCAACAAGGTGAATTACTCACTGATGTTCTTGATGATACTCGTTGTAAGTCCTGTGAGAAAGATTGTTTGCTGCTTAGACACTTTGTATAATGACCACTTGTAAATTGTACTTGACTTAAACATCGAAAGCACTGGCGTTCATTCTTTAAAAAAGCTTTCGCAAAAAACAACAACAACAACAACAGCAACAGCAAGCAAAGCAAAAAAAACAAGGAGATACATTTACAATTATGAGGGTTTCGTTTTAGAGAAAAGTAGAGCATAATATATATATATATATATATATATATATATAAAGAGAGAGAGAGAGAGAGAGAGAGAGAGAGAGAGATAAAGAATCAAGAGATAGGACCATTATGTAGACACATAAAAGACAAAGGGAGAGTGAAAACGAGACAGAGGGTGAGATCGAGAGAAGGAGATAGTAGGAGAGATACATGCACACAGGGGGTAGAGGAGGACATTAATTTCAGGGGTTTGCGAGACTTACATAACTGTTGTTACCGGAAGCTTTTGGTTTGATCTGAAAAAAGAAGTGTATTTTATTATTATTTGAATGGGGCATTTTTCTAATAAAGTACGGTCTATTTGGTTTAAAAGAAAACAGTTAGAGACAGACCGTTACCAAAAGTATTTTTAGTAATTAAAACAATTATTCAAAACTCAGTTGTTGAAAAAACCAATGCAAGTGCGACGATTTTCTAGTGTTAGTAATTATTCTTGAAGGAACATTCAATTACACATTTTCCACAGACCCATTTTAAAGCTTTGATCTACTAACGTAGTTTTCCATCTTTTTTAAACTGATTTTCCTTATAAGTCGGAACAAAGTGGAAGGATCCAACCTAATACATTGCTTAAGCAATACGCAAACATAACCCCCTACAAAGACAATATTATTTGCTAATTCAATCCAACACCGAAATTACTTTATGATGTTGTTGTTTTTTTTAATTAGGAAAGCATGAAATGCGATTTTCAATGAGAAATGCATACAATGTAAAACAAAATTGTCATTGTGAGTAATTTAGTTTTACGAATTTTCGAAATATTGCCCAAAACAGTATAATACAGACTAACAGTAACGTTGGCAGCACTAGAACTGATCTGCAATATACCCGATACCGGATTTAACACATCTTTAGTTATATCTACAGTTATACAGCAAAGAATGCGCTTTCTTAAAACTAGAGAATGGCTGGAGAAATAACACCAAAGATACAAGACCGATCGTAATCCACTTCTAAGTTCATGCTGTCGAATCTTATACAAATTATGACGTAAATTATTAAAACAAATTTGTTTACGATGAATGAGCGCATAGAACTATCTTTAAGTAGATCGTTTTTAATGTCCTCACGAGCGGTTCAAATAGTTATAATAATTCTTGGACTATGGTTACATTTTCAACAAAACTACAAAATTATTATAACAAATAATCACAAATTTAAAAAAAACACAAAGCACTAACTTTAAAATGTAGGTGAAATAAGAGGAGTTTGGTCTGAAGATCAAACTTAATAGACACATATGCGAGCATTATCGATGTCAGATTCGTTCAAAACATGAACATGTCCCCATTAATGGACAGGGTTGAGTCCTTTTTATGAACTACTGAGTTGGGTTGCAACATAGTGTCACACCAAGAAAAAAAACACATTAAAATTTAAAGACAAAAAAAAACAAAAAAAACAACAACAACAACAACAAACAGCTACGACTAAAATGTAAATATTTTACTTCGAATCTACTTGGTGCGTGTAGCTCAATACTATGTAGATCTAGGCTTAATTGAACTTACGATGTTCCATAAAATCCTTGGTTCCATCAAGATCTATAGTCTAGATCTAGAATCTATAGCTCCGTTAAGCTCTAGATTTTGATTTACAACTATATTTTTCATCTTGATCCTAGTCGGCACACATAATTTATGCTGTTTTTTTTTTAAATAGGTCTAGATAAAATGGAATGTTTTAAAAGAAGATTTAGATCTAGATTAGATCTTGGCTATAATAATTTGTCGTTTGGAATAAGCAAAAGATTACTTTTTTAGTTATGCCATTTAGATTAAACACATTGTGTATTTGTGTGATTGAAATCTTTCATTTCCGTTTTATTATTTTCATAACTTTGAGATGTTTTTATTATTAATTTTCATACCAATGGTGTTGCTTTCTTGTTTATGTCCAGACGATGGTACCAGAATTGTTTTTGAAAGCTTTAGTGACACCGGAAACGAAGTCTTGTATTTGCGCAATGATAAAAATTACCGTTTGAGCAAGGTGCGAAATTAGGTTTGTAACTCCTCAAGACAAAATTCCCCGTGCTGTGCTTGGTACAACAAAGACTGTTCTAGAAATTCACTTCTGTACTGTCTAAAGGAACGGATATAGCTTAACTTTCAGTCATTCATTCACGCGTCAAAAACAAAATTAGTGTTCTTCCTGTCGCCCTTACCCTATACCCCGTCCTTATTATTACGCGAAAAAAATGCAAATCAAATTCAACACCAAAACATAACAAAAACAAAATTCGAAAAGACGATTTCTTAGCAAAAGTCATCATGAGTAATCCTTCTGTAAAAAACACCCACTACGGACATGCAGGCCTACCACACTAATCTTACAAAGCTGATTATATAACATATTAGGAATGTTTTATTGCTCCAAATTATATAAATATAGAGCTAAGATATCTACGTCAAAGATTTAGATCTAAATTCACATCAAGTCTACAAACCAGACTTTATTTTAGGCTAAAGCTAGAAAGCATGAAAATATCTGAGGATAAAGTTGCAGATTTTGTCCGTACAGGTTTTCTTACAGCCTTCTTACACTAATGTTTTTGTTTAAAAAAAATGTCTTAGACAAAACAGTCCCACCATTGTTTATTGTATGTCCCCTTAAAACTTCCAATCTTTTTTTAATTTGACGGCGGTGTCACGAAAGTAATTTAAAACCAATACGTATCTCAATGTGTATCATACACGTATACTCAGTGTATATAGCAAGATATACGTTTATCCATCACCCTCTCTTGTAGAACAACAACAGCAACAAAAAGTAATTAAAAAAAACCCAGCAGCAACATCAATATGCTCCCCAATGCACCACCACAATGCGCTCGCGGTATCGTGTGTATGTTTTAACACCGACCTCAATACCAACAGTGCTGTAAGCCCAAATTACAAATTGCTAAACCACAAAGGGCCTCTTGAATCCACGCCCGTCTCTTCACGCTCGTCCAAGATAGTTGAATTTTTGGGATTTGACAATCGGTGGGAGAAGCGTTCTCTCTTATATGTTTTTTTTTTGTCTCCTATATTGAGAGACGCTCTAAAAATGTCCTCACAAATAAACAACATGTCATGTCTTGAATCTCCTAAGCTCTGCATGCACATTTCTTTTCCCTATCAAGATTTCCTTAACCGAGCGGTTTAGTCTTCGATATCTTTTGGCCAATTAGAGAGCTCGATAGTATACTCTTCCGAAAAAAAAAAAGACCGAATCGGTGAAGTCACCAAACCATTGCATTCGTAACCACATTGTCATGTTATGATTAAAAACACTTGACATCGTTTTTTTTTTTGTGAGTAGCCATTTGAATGCACTGAATGCTATGAACAAAAAAGGGTTTCTAAGAATTATCATGTTCTAATATGGTTTACATTTGCAAGAAAACTAATATTTAATTGTTGCCTAATTGCGTGCTGTTTTCGATAAGCTGGATGGTTTAGCCTGTACGGAGGACTTGTAAGGTCAAGGACAGGAGTGAACACACGTTTCAAGTCACGTGGTCCCTAGTCGCAGTTTAGGCCTTCGTTTCCTGTCTTAGTTAACTGCTACTGACTTAAGCCTCGACCTCTACACCACATTAAGCCTAGACTGGAGCATCATAAGTACAACGTCATAGTAACTTACAACCTGTCTTATTCTTATATCTTACGACGAGTCGTAAGCTTACCACAACGTTGTACTTACGACCCGAGACGTGGACAGAACGCAAAGTGCACAACTCGTACTTGGAATTTTGTCCTGAAGCTTCTCTCACTCGGCAGGGGCTCTTCATCCTCCTGTGGCAGGTGGGGAAAAAAGAAAGTGTGAACATCCTTGGTAAAACATGTTGAATGTTGAAAATAGTGGTACATTGTGTATCAACCTTTCATTTTGAGCCAATATTTACTGATATAGCACTTTGAAGGTTAGAACTGTCAACGAATAGATCCGTCTGGTTTTCTACCACTCCCCGTCTTGTAAAACAACAACAGCAACAAAACAAACAAACGAAAAAAAAAGAAGATAAAAAAACACAAACCAACAGGATGTTTATTTTTCAGTACGAAATATCATTGCAGTTGTAATACTGGTTCTATAATGACATCATATTTTGCTAGTTTTACGTCTACTGGGTTTCAAAGACATGCCCATAAAGCTACTGAGACCATCTGCAGCTGAAATTCGAACAAGGACCTTTCGCTTGCATATCAGAGCTTTTCCCGATTGAGCCACCGGCTCTATCTTAGAATACTTTTCCGGGAAACATCCTATTTCTGACTTATTTCGTTTTTTAGAAGAATAAAGTAAAATATTAATTAAAAAAAAATGAAAGAAAAAGCCCCGAACAAATCTAAACTAGACAAACAAATGTAAAATTATCTCTATAAAATGTCATCAACATCCATGAAAAACCAAAATGGTAACAAGAGGATCATTTTTTGTACAACAAGGAGTAAAATTAAGAGCATGTGATTACATAGTATATACACTTCACACTATTATACTCCGCTCCTTTCGTAACACATAATAATGTCAGGATGATGCAGGTAATATCATTGATATCTAGCTCTGAGATTCGAAATGAACACTTCTATTTATCAATTTTGTACTGAAAGCTATAAACTTTATATAATTATCTCCCTTTCTATCTATCTCTTTCTTTGGCTCTCTTTCTCTGTCTCTAACTTTCTGACTCTCTGTCTCTCTATCTCTCTTTCTCTTTTCTCTCCTCTCTATTTCTCCCACCCCTATTTCTATCTTTCTCTCTATCCTTATAAATATCAATTCACCTTTCTTTATACCACTGTCTTTTCGCTGTAAACGTACTATCATAGTAATCTGTTTTGAGGTTAAACTTCAGTGTGGAAACTGCGTGTAATGAAAAGGCCAGTAACATAATACATGGTGACATTGACATAATTATTTTGAATTTATTTCCAATCAGTATGACGTCAGTTTTGTCATCATTAAGTTTTAATCTGTTGTTGCTCTTCCAAAATTCTGCACATAGAGATGGAATCTCAGGGAGTGTTCAGTGATTAGGATGTTAGTAATAAACATAATGTCCATATTTACAAAACTTAAAATGCAATTGAATTATGCAATTAACAAATAACTCATTCACTTTTGCACAAGAGTGTCAGTGATAATTTCTATCACGCAGGGCAAAGTCAAGGAAAAAACTGGCATGTTTTAAAACACTTAACAGAACCATCGCACTGGATTCAAGTTTTTAATCACCTACCTGAAAATCTGACTCACTGTCCACTTTCCTATAGAACTCCTGATACAAGAAATGGAGAAAAGAGAAAATAGTGTGTTCCACAACATCTTACATTATACAGCCAAGGATGCTATGAAATACATGTAATAGAATCTATATTTACAAAAAAATAGGCTCAATTTTGTTTGAACGCTACCACTGGAACTTTTGCCGCTGCTGCTGCTGCTGCTATCGAACTAAATTTTCTGTGCGCATTGGATTTCATCTGAAAGGCTTACAAAGGTGTACATTTATATTGAAAGATGCACGTCCGTTGCTGTCTCTACATTTCCCAAAAATGCTTTGTTTCGGCAACAACGACTTCAAAATTCCACCTTTAAAAACATAGGTCAATGGGAAGTCGATTTGAGCTAGGATGGTTCACTTGAGTTGGCAAGGCCCTGTGTTTACAGTTTTTGAACTGTCGACTGAGCAGTGTGGGGTAAGTTATGCTCCGAGAGGAGCTAATGGTTCGGCTTTAATTGCTTTAATTTTTCCTTGGGCAAGCTAGTTTAATCAATCCGATAATTATTAGCAATAATCAAAATTACGTAAGTCTATGCACGGGGCTTTTTACAGTTCAAAAATTAACAGATTGGGCTTTGCTAGAGTTACAAATGATTTTTCCCCTTAGGGTGAGCCTTGCCGTACAATATAATATTTTTCCTCTTGAATGACGGGCGTTTTTTTTCTTTCACCGGGTCTCGGAAAAATATCCAGTTTGGCATAATACCTAACTTTGCTATGTCCTCGACCGTATCCTTTGTAAAATTTGTTGCTTTAACTAAACGAACCACAATTATGTAACAAAGCTACCACCACTATTTTAAATTCTCGAAAGACGCGCAATAAGATGAATGGCAACCAAGACATACAAATACGAGAAAAGTGAAAAAAAATCTCTAGAGGGAAATCTAGAAATGTAATAAAGAGGTTAGAAATTACAAGAAACTCGGTGCTTTGAGCAGGCATTTTAAAGGTCTGGGAAGATTTAAAATATAACTTGTTGATCTACAGAGATTATTTCTCTGTAAATTATCTCGTTGTTGTTTTTTTTTTAAACTATTCTAAATTAAACAAAGTACTTATGGAGTTTTAGCACAAAGTTTTTTTAAAACGCCTGGTTAATTATATATTTCTAAATAAAAAATTAGAATAGAGCTTACTTAAAAAAAAACCCTCAACACCACAACACGTCTGTAATTTTTATTTGAAAACAGTTGGATGTTGACGTCCTTAAAATGATTTTCAGAGGTCGTTGATTTTCAGCTCAGGGTTAAAAAAAAATATTGGTAATCATCCATTTTTCGGTAACAAATTCTATTTAAAAATACTATTATTTTTTAGTACAGTATTAGTATATCGCAAAATTAACACGTATTCTCTTAGCTTTGTCTACACTAAAAACTAGTCATTAGAAAAACCAAAACAACCAGTGGCTGCATCTATAGATAAAGAGACAATTGTAAAAGCATTAACAAAATGAACAACAACAACAATATTGATTTAATACTACAGCAGCTGGTGCTGCTAATTCTACTGTTGATATTATGACTACGACTACTACACAGCTACTGCTGCTGCTGCTACTACTACTACTACTACTACTACTACTACTACTACTACTACTACTACTACTACTACTACTACTACTACTACTACTACTACTACTACTACTACTACTACTACTACTACTACTACTACTACTACTACTACTACTACTACTACTACTACTACTACTACTACT
>RQTK01001380.1:73638-95508 GCA_003991915.1 Elysia chlorotica | reverse complement strand
TACTACTACTACTACTACTACTACTACTACTACTACTACTACTACTACTACTACTACTACTACTACCACTACCACTACCACTACCACTACTACTACTACTAATACTAATACTTTTTCAACTCCATCTTCTTCTGCCTAAAGTTTTTAAATTGTTAGCTTGGTCTTCTCGACGAAAGACAGTCTGGTGTAGGGTTTTCAGAGTGCACCACAATTTCTGTTTCAGTGTTGTATCTGAAAGCCATGTTATTTATATTGTTTGTCTGAGCTGGGATCATAACGAAGACTGAGACGAAGATTGGATAATACATCTTCTGTTTTTAATCCCGCTGCCTTATCTAAGTTATTTATATCTACTGAGCTAGTTAAGCAGTAACTATAAGGATACATTAATTTATATATGAAAATGGAACTACATTATGTCAAAGCTTAATGTCCTGCAAGGAATGTGAGGGAAAAAAAACAATATCATCAATATATTAAGTAAAACTTACAAGGTATTACATATTTTGTACCATAATGTGATTAACTTTAACAAGCGTCTGTTTTCTCTC
The DNA here is from genome assembly GCA_003991915.1 of Elysia chlorotica. NCBI lineage: Eukaryota > Metazoa > Mollusca > Gastropoda > Plakobranchidae > Elysia > Elysia chlorotica. The sequence continues at coordinate 94,957 of RQTK01001380.1, read as the reverse complement.
GACTTGTTTTGCATTAAAATCAAAACAATATTATAGAATCAACTCACCGACATTGTGAATGATATCGATAGCTATAACACACAAAGCGTTAACCGTGAAGTCGAAACAGGTAGATGTTGCTCAGGAGTCTAGAACACAAAAAAAGCCGGGAGTACTGGTGAGTTTTACCGGTAAAACTAAGCACAATATAAATAGATCTAAGCTGAAATCGTCTGTTCAGGATGGGCTTGTCTGGGTATCCCAACATTCTCAAGCACAAGAAGGGCCAAGGATGAGAGATAGGAGAGAGGCAGAGAGAGATAGATAGATGTGAGAGAAAAGAGAGAGAGAGGGGTGATAGAAGGAGAGGAGAGATAGAGAGAGAGAGTGAGAGAGAGAGAGAGAGAGAAACACACATACAGAGGGTGAGAGATAGAGAGAGCGAAAAAGAGAACGCAAAATAAAAAGATGGAGAGGAAGAGAGAGATAGGAGAGAGAAAGAGAGACACGCGCAGAGAGGGTGAGAGAACAAGACAGAGATATGTGAGAGATAGGAGAAAGAGGTGGTCTAAGGAGAGAAATAAGAGAGACACAGAGAGAGAGACAGAGAGAGAGAGAGAGAGAGAGAGAGAGAGAGAGAAACACACACATACAAAGTGTGAGAGAGAACGAAGAAGAGAGCGCAAGAGAAGACGATGGAGAGAGAGGGAGAAAGAGAGAGAGAGAGAGAGAGAGAGAGAGAGAGAGAAAGAAAGAGAGAGAGAGAGAGAGAGAGAGAGAGAGAGAGAGGAGAAATAAAGAGAGACAGGCGCAAAGAAGGGTGAGAGAACAAGAGAGAAAGAGGGAGAGGGAGTGGGAGAGATAGAGACTAACAACGCAACGGCCAGGAACGCTGGAGAAGTAGCGAGTGCCAAGAAAATCGGCCCAGTATGAACAGAAAGTGTTTGTGGTTAGTGAAACGGTTATAATTATTTAGATACAACATAAAAAGGTTCTGTATCTTTATCTAAGCTATTTACCATATTAAGTGTTTTGACTGTCCCTGGAAAATAACGATTTTTAACCAATTAACGCATTAAATATATAACCTTAAAACTTGAAACAATAAATTGATTTGTCTGGATTCTGCTGACTCGAAATATTTTATAGCGGTTGAACATTAAAGTTCGAGATTGCCGCTAGTAATGAATTCTTTGAAATTGAATAATACAGTTTGCTGCCTCGACTGTATAATGCTCTATACCATTTTTAAAACTCTAAAGATTTAGAGTATTTTGGAAATGTGGTAGGACATTATACAACTAAAATAAGTAGTTGCTCAATCATAAAAAACATTTAAAATGTTCTCTCACTTCTAAAACTACACAGAAAGAGAAACAGGCATACAGGAGAAAGAGAAAGGGGGTAGTTTACGTGCTGCCACACATCAGACAAATCAGAACTCATGTTCCAGTCGATCACATTATACTTAAACCGAGCAAACCAATATTGTAGGTAGCGAAATCCAACAAATAAATTTTGCCAAAGTGCAGGCTCGAACTGGGGACCTCCTGATAGGGAGTCCGATGCTCTACCACTCACACTAACATGCCCCCTTCGTCGGCATGAGGATGAATCAGTAAGTCTAAACTAATCATAGTTATTTGATCGTCAGTCACAAAAAAAATCCTTTGCAAGTCCTCGCTGGTATGCTTATGACACCATTGTGTCTTCTTGCACCTCGCAATCCCTGACTCACTGTTGCAGTAGCGTGTCACTGACACTGTCAGTCTATAGTGAGAGAATGACAGAGAGAAAGAGAAAGAGTGAGAGAGAGAAGAAGAGACATACATACAGACACAGACATGTCTGTGTCTGTATGTCTGTCTCTCCTTCTCTCTCTCACACACTCTCTCTCTCTTTCTCTCTGTCATTCTCTCTCTGTGGCTCTGTCTCTGTTTGTCTGTCTGTCCGTCTTTCTCTCTCCCCCCCTTCTCTGAGGCTCTGCCTTTGTCAGTTTGTCTGTCTGTCTGTCGGCCGATCTGTCTCTCACTCTTCTTCTCATGTTTCCTCTTCTTTTGGCCTTTTTCTCCTCCACAGCTTATCTATTTTTTGTTCATTAAAGTTTGAAATTAAAATTCTTTAAAACAAATGTAAATTCGAACTTAAAACCAATAGATGTTCGAGTTTCCTCTTCGCTCTTCAGTCTGCAATGATTTATACATCACTATAAAGAACTTTTATATTTAAGTTCAACACGTAGAGTTATTATGACTAGATTTATATCGACACGTATGTGGGAAGGTAAAATGCAATAATTACTTGCGACATTATAAACAATAATGTTGTGCAACTATGGAAATCAATCTAAGGACACCTTTATGACTTGGTTGTTTTTTGTGTGTTTTTTTCGCTCATCATAGTTGTTTACACAATGGAATAAATAGCTAGCAATGGCGGCTTTGTTCAAAGAAGCTAGATAGAGTGAAGAAGAGAGAGAGAGGCATAGAGCTTAAAAGAGAGAGAGAGAGAGAGAGAGAGAGAGAGAGAGAGAGAGGGAGAAAGAGAAAAGAAACAGGCATACAGACAGAAAGACAGACAGACAGGAGAGAGAGAGAGAGAGAGAGAGATAGAAAGAAAGGGTGGCAGATAGAGAAAGAGAATGAAGGGGGGGGGGGGAATAGAGGGAGGGAGAATCCTACCCAATGATCAGGCTTATGTGATTGGACTTACTATCTAGACGTTTTGGATACAGCATTAACCTGATTAGCCATGCTTTGAACACAGTTTAACTTTTCCCCATCACGTCTCACAGTGACACACATAATTATGTGCAGGTTAATACGCTCTTGTGCTAGCACCTTTATGTATTGTTTTGCACACCTTCCATTTTCTTTAAATAATAACTATCATAGATTTTAATTTTTCAAATTTTTAGAAATTCCCCATAATAGTGTGCACTCAAGGAATAGGCCTAAAAATATGTGTGGTGGGGGGAGGGGAGGAAAAACCAATTATTGGTTTTTACGAAAACCCCTACCTATGATGAACCAGTGTGTTAGATATATATTATTAGAGCTTTTGTCTTGTTTGTTTTTTGTTATTTTTTTTTAGAAATAGCGTGCTGGACAGGATTAGGTTAGACTAATTCAATGCATTTTTTTTTAGTTTGCATCTCTAAATCAAGTCAAAATGTTTTATTAAATTTGGTCCATTTTCTTCGTCTGCTGATTGGTTGGTGTCAGTTTAACGTGACCGGCTAAGACAGGAGTCCAGGTCTCCCCGCCCTGTCACGTGGTTGGCAGCACGTAAATTTGTCAGACACCAGTTTTGAGGCTCGCCCACAATATAGCCTTTACATTGTTGACAAACATACAAGCAATAAAACATCTATAGTTCAGAGTACCTTGATTTCTTCACCTAGTAGTGGCTTGGCCTGACTTGAATGGATTAGCGTTGGTAAATTCAGCGTGAAGTTTTGGTTAATTGATTTTTAAAAAAAGGGAGATATTTATTTTCGTGACGATAGCTGTTAAAAAGATTTAGACGTCGCTCTGCTTGTGTAATCCTAATTTTAAAAAAAGGCAAAAGAAAATTCAACAACCATGGGCCGAGTTAAAAAATGGCGAAAGATATAGATATATGTAGAGAGAGAACACATGCGTTTTAAATAAATTAAAAGCTATTTGATTGTGATTTGGCAACATTTTAAAGAATGTATTAGCCTGTATTCATCCCTTCTAACAAAACATGACTGTTAGAGATATAGAATTTATTTGCCTGTCTCTGTGCAGATATTTCTGTCTGTCAGCCTGCCTCTCTTTTCATCAATCATATTTTACCCTTCTGTTGTAAATTTAAAATACTCTAACAATATTGATATACAAAATTTTTACAACATCAACGACAACAACAACAACAATAACAACAACAACGAAGACGACGACGACGACGACAACAACAACAGCAAAAATCCCTAAACACATTTCGCATCCTTGAGACACAGTATCGTGTTGTCTGAAGATTCTGACAAACGAACGAATCCCTTGCCAGATCTAGCACACTTCTCAAACCGAGACCCACTTTTCCTATGCCAGACGAGTAAAGCACAGACACAGAGAGATGGAGAGCAAAATATAAAGGTGGAAAAAAAAAGATGAAGTCACAGGTTAGCTAGCATCTCTGAGCTAAAATTGGTACGTTCTAAATAGTGCTGACGTTCCTATTTCTAGGTTTGTCTAGCTACCCGGCGTTTTCGGCTAGAGAGAGAGAGAGAGAGAGAGAGAGAGAGAGAGTGTGTGTGTGAGAGGAGAGAGACGAGAGAGAAAGGGGGGTTGGATATAGAGGGAGAGAAGGGGGAGGGGACACACACAGACACAGAGAGAGAGAGAAAGAGAGAGAGAGAGAGAGAGAGAGAGAGAGAGAGAGAGAGAGAGAGAGAGAGAGAGAGAGAGAGAGAGAGAGAGAGAGAGAGAGAGAGAGAGAGAGAGAGAGAGAGAGAGAGAGAGTGACAGAAAGACTTACTAAAATTTGGAGAAGAGGGAAGATAAAGAGACATAGCAGGCAGTGGTAAAAAGTGAGAGAGAGAGAGAGAGAGAGAGAGAGAGAGAGAGAGAGATTTCGGTTTGTGAAGCCAAAAAAAAAAAACTATTTTACATGCATTTAACTTGTTTCTTTTGTGTCCGAACCAGCACTCGGTCTAGTTCTATTCGTTTACGTTTAGAGGTTTGAAAATGTTAAGCTATACATGTATCTGTCTCTGCCTCTTCGTTATATATATATATATTTTTTTTTGGGGGGGGGAGGGAGGAGGGTTGGGTGGTCTGATTCCAGGCTACCAATGATCCATATTATCGATCTATTCTTTCTCTGTTCTCTCTATCATTTTGCAGGTGTCTCTCTCTCTCTCTCTCTCTCTCTCTCTCTCTCTCTCTCTCTCTCTCTCTCTCTCTCTCTCTCTCTCTCTCTCTCTCTCTCTCTCTCTCTCTCTCTCTCTCTCTCTTTCTCTCTCTCTCTCTCTCTTCAGCCTGTACCCTCTCTTCCCACATTCTTTATCCCGTTTTTGCCCTGTGTTTACTATTAATATATCCCGTTTTTCGTACTAAATACACATCATTGTTTCATCTTATTTTATTCAGTTATTGTTATTTTTGTGTGTATAATTATGTCCCTAGCTTATGCTTGTTGCAACGTAGGATAGGATTATGGAAAAGGCTGGAAAGATAACAAATACCCATTCACAATCTGTTGGTGAACTGTATGTGAAACACTGCTCTTCAAAAAACAAACACATACTAAAAGATATGCAATTTCATCACACAGTGATAGACTTCTGCCACACAAAACCCATACTGAGAGATACGAAAATTCATTAATTTTGTCCCGACATCAGTTAGAGTGCAGCGAGACTCATCTTTATAGATTATAGGCTATTTTTTCATATTTTAATTTATTGTCATTATGATTGCATGTATTATGATTTATTTAATTTCAATGATGACTATTTGGTGCCAATTGTGTTTGTATGTGTGTGTGTGGGGGGAGGGGGGGTATGTGTGAGTACCTATATGAGAATGCCTGTGATTTTGTTACCTGTGAATACACTGTATAATTATGTCCTATTCTGTAACTGAGCCAAATTTTCAACTTGGATTAATAAAGTTATATCTTATATCTTATAAAATTAATATTATGTTATAAATATTCAAACAAACAAAAAACAAAAAAGCAACTTTTTTTGTTTGTGTTTTTACTTTTAAAACTCGATTTATCATGATATAATAATATAACATTTCGCAATAATATTAATCATTGCTCAACATGAACATAAAACCGATAAGATCGTTATCAATAATTTACCCTGATTTACCCTGAGCATGCCAAGAGGGAATTGTTTGCCAATCAACATTTATAATATCCGCAATATGATTGTCTAGATCCAAATATTTTATCATCGCGAAGGCGTGATATTGATAACGCCGTTATCAATTCTATAGAAGTTCGAAGAGCATCACTGTACACTACATGCTTATGATCTACTGATAATAGTACTTATTCGACATTGCGATCCCAGATCATTAGTCGTATAGGCCCCCCCCCCCCAGGGGAACCTAGGAGACGTTAAACCCGGAGAGAGGGAGAGAATTCTCTTCCTCCCTCTATAGAGAATCAGATCATTAGTCATTATCGTCACATGCACATGGCTACCATAATGGCGTAAGTGACACTTGTGCCAAAATGAAAGCGATAATTATGTCGTTGTATAGGTGAAAATGAGATCTATCTAACTAAACATTCTGATTAAAAATTGGCTGATAGGTTTTTGCTTCATCTTGTTAGAGACTTTTGTAGAAGATGAGGCAGCAGTTTTTATTGATTATCTCAAAAGAAGCAAAAATGACTTATGCCAAAACTGCAGCCCAATGACGTTTTAGTGCCTTGAGTTCTCTGTTTATTCCCACATAACTTCACATGACTCTGTGGGACTTTACTTGATGGGCGTATTCTGTTCTATTTTCCTTGGTGACAAATCATGATTCTCTAACAAGTCATGTCGGGCTTTTTTTTTTTAATTTAATCCAAAAACGGAGTGCCTGTATTATGAGGAAAATAACATCATGATAATTAAAAAAATAAAAAAGATATATAAAAATAACCGACAGATAACAAAATAAAAACGACAGACGTCAATATTCGACCCGTTCACAATTATAGCCTATAGCCTATAGTAAACGAACCAACTCAACACTCTCTCTCTCTCTCTCTCTCTCTCTCTCTCTCTCTCTCTCTCTCTCTTTCTGCCTGGGTTCACAACAGGGTCACTCAAACAGGGTGTTTAAGCGATGGTCATTCCAAGCTGTTTCGGTTCCACTCCGCCAGTGTGTTGTAACCTCATTCTTGACCCTTAGGTGTCAATCAATCGTGCTGTGTTTGCTACTACACGTATATTGTGATACTAGAGCACACTGCCCGGTGTGAACTGTGAAGCCTTTACATGTACACTTATCTTGATATCTGGACTTCGAGTGACAAATAAGCCGATGTAGATCTATATCAACATGGATTTCCTAGTACTAGATGACGTTTGTAATCTACTTCAAAGTATATCACTATCGTCATAGAGTACATTATGTAGTTTTGATAATAGTTTTCGTCTAAATGCCTCCAGTGTTATCAGTAACGTGATGGATGTGTAGGCCTTAATTAATGGGTCCCATATATATTCAAGTATACGGTGGGCGTGTCTTTTGTTATTGTTCTAAGTCTTGCTCACTGTAAGGAGTGGAAGCCTGTCTGCCTTTAATATATTAGGTTTATCTAGTATAGTTGGTTATATAATCCATGAACGGTGGCATTTCTAAAGGGGCAGCGCATAAAATTGTGAGACGTCTTTTTAGTGCTGAAGTTAAACCAACTCAACTACAACTACTAGTTTAAGGGAGAAAAGTAAAATTTTTTTGTTATCAATCCACCAATTCAACTATGTTGATTTCTTAATTCTATTCTCATATTCCATGTCAATGTTAATTTTTAATCAGTTGATAATTGATTAATAGACTTACTAACTTTTAATATCGCAGAGAAAGGAATGAATGGCAAAAAAATTAAAGTTACTTAAAGGGGTATAAAGTTTTAAACTTCTAATTGAACTTTATGACATAGACCTATACAAATTGGAATAATAAGGAAGGAAAAAGAAAACAGATATTCCAATATAGTCTCTTACTGAAGGCTAAATATTCAGATTGTATGTAAAAATATTCTATAAAGATGAACACAAGACACAGCATAAACTAATAAGGGCACACGGTGTATTCGCAGTAGAAGAAAAAAGGCATGGGCATTCCTTTGACGTACATTAAAAAGGAAAGGGTTAACCGTATAAATAGCGTAGAAAATCAATTTTTACAGATTTAGAACACAAAGTCCAGGAAGTCACATTGTTTTTATGTTCAGTCACTTTACAGAGAAATGCATAGGAGTTACACGTTTTAACAAGCGAACCCCTCCTAAATCCTAAGTGCTGGCATCCGAGGTGGCTCAATGGTAGCGCGTGCGCCTTTTTATCGGGAAGTTTCTAGTTTGATACCCGATCCGACCTCCTTCTTTCCGACTGGTTACGTCGATGCAAGTATAGTGTGACCAACTGAGACACAAGTCGTCAGCTGAGAACTGTTTTGTTGCTACCTCAAATTGAAATAAGAAGTAGATAGAGCAAACCAGCTAAGGAGCGATAAAGTCATTGTATTCCCTCTTTGTATCTGTGTAGCAGCACGTAGAATTGTGAGACATGTTAGTGTTACTGCTAGGACCCGACCGCAGTATAGACTCCAACCAAGTGAACCAAAGTGTTGAGCTCACTGCACCGTGTGACATTGTGAGCTAGTATAAGACAATGTTACGGCCGCTCATACGGGTGACATCCAGAAGAGATACCCTTGTGGCATCTTTCTAACATATACAGGTGGATTAGATGTTCCTCAGTCTAGACGAAGTCTTGTTCTTTGGTCCTCACGCAATACTAAAATTATCGTTGTAAAATCACTTTCCATATAATCAAAAGCACAAGGCTATATTTATGCAAGAGTTGAAGCCTGGTAAACTAAGGACCGTGAAAATGACCCGCTCAAATGCTAGATCTATGTCTGCTGGGTAAGATTGTTTCCAAAATCGTATCATATATTGTTCCATGACTTTGTCCCGTTTGATTTAAAACGTTGCTCTTACTAGGAAGGAATAAGTTATGTAATCAAATCTGGAAGAAAAGAAACATTAGGCTTTAAAATTAGCTGATCAGTATCACTTTATTTCAAGAAAGTGTATAGGGAAGAGTGGACAAACACGTAAAATTATACGATTGTGTTAGGACGAGTCTGCGTTGTACACAAGTTTAAGACGCCAAATTAAAAAAAAATATCTACCAAAGTATTGAGCACAGTGCACGGTGTGATATTGTGACTATGACTATGGGGTATAAGTCAATCAACATGTTCCGACCTTTCATACGAATAACTTCCAAAGGAGCTGCCCCTCTGGCATCTTTCCGAGACATTCAGATGGATCACACTGTTCCTCGGTGTAGACGACGGCGTGTCCTTTCCTCCTCACGCAAGACAAAGTTTGTAGCAGCTTCTTGTTTACCATCTGCTCGACTCCATCTTAGCGGAGAGAGGGGGACTCGTCTTGCGGACTTGGAAGCAGGTTGTTTTTATTTTTTCATGTTGTTGTTGTTGTTGTTGTTGTTGTTGTTGTTGTTGTTGTTGTTGTTGTTGTTGTTGTTGTTGCTGTTGTTGTTGTTTTGGTTTCTTTTGGGGACGGAGTCATTAATCTTGCTTGTGGCAGTTGTTGGTTGTTTGTTGTTGTTTTTTGTGCTGTTTTGGTGTGTTTGGCTTTTGTTTGTTTGTTGTTGTTGTTGTTGTTGTTGTTGTTGTTGCTTGTTGTTGTTTTTGTTTGTTTTTTTTGTGTTTTTTTTTGTTTGTTTGTTTTTTTGGGGGTGCTGTTTTTTAGGGGAATAAGTGTGGCTTCTTAGATCTGTGAATTAACTAAAGATGCGGAAAATGTTAGAAACTGGATGAATAGACAACGACATCTTAACCAGCAGGGTTGATAGCCCAGATTGTTAGACTGTCTTTCGTTTTCTGCCGGCTCTGAACAAAAAAAAACTTAAAGAATAGTAAGTGATTTTATCTGAGTGTCCATGGATCAACGGGCTACAACTCTTGTAAGCGTGTGTACATAGAGAATGATATATCACACAGAGTTGCAGAACCTAGTTGCGTGTCTTAATGGTGTTAGCAATCTTAACTTGCAGAACGAAAAGAAAGACGGTACAAAAACTAAAATCTTTTGAACGACCAGAAAGAACGCTTTAGATGGTCAAGTGACTATTATCCACTACTAAAAAGTACCATGGAGATTGAATATCGTCTGATTATTGAAGAGAATTCATGTTTTCCCAACTGATTAGGTCGATGTCAGTACAATGTGACCGACGGAGACTAAATCCCTTGTATCCCCGCTCTTTCTCTGTGTTGCAGCAATTGAAATTGTTAGTTGGAAAACCGTCTGCGATACAACAAAATTGCTAAAGCTAGACGTTAAGAAACAAATAGCAAAATAGGTCTTCTAAGATGCACAAATCTTTGTAGCATAGCATGCCGTATTGTGGAAAGCGAAAGATGCTCTACAAAATCTTGAAGACTGTGAGCTCATTGGTTTGCATTTCTGTTTCTTTCAGTCTAAACGAAATACATAATGAAATCGGTCAGGAAAGAAACGAAGCCCTGAACATATAAATACAATCTCTGTTATTGATTTTGAAGTGTATCATCATCATCATCATCATCATCATCATCATCATCATCATCATCATCATCATCATCATCATCATCATCATCATCATCATCATCATCATCATCATCATCATCATCATCATCATCATCATCATCATCATCATCATCATCATCATCATCATCATTGCCCTCCACCATAAGCTGGGTAGACTATATATCAGGAACCAAATAGCACCATCCATTTCTATCTTGGGCATTTTTCTCCAAGTTGACCACAGCCATAGTCTACTCTTGACATATCTTTTTCAATGCGTGTCCAAAGCGCTCATCTTTATTTGAGCCCTTGTTGATATCCCTGAAGAAAAAAAAAAGAATCCGTTTTTTTTAGATAGTAAAGTGCTTGAATATGCAACCCAACAAATATGAAGGAGTGGGTTCGAATCCTGCACGGTGGGGGAAAAGGGTGGCAGGGAGCCACCGGGAATCATTACCTGGATGTGGACCGACACTCCTAGAGTGTTGGTGTTGGAAGTTTAGTGCCGAAACTACACTTGCCGGGGGCAATTATTTAGTATTATTAGTGTTAACTAATTCACCGGTGAATTTCTTAGCAATTATTTAGTATAATTAGTGTTAACTAATTCACCGGTGAATTTCTACATACACTTAGGTCAGCAGCTGACAATCCTAGTTCGAAAGAAGTGGGTGGTCTGTTTTGAAGAACAAAGCTTGGTAGCTGAGAGAGATATGAAAGTGTTATGATACCGCACTATAATTTCAGCAGCCAAGAAAGCGACTAATCTTCAATTATATAACGTTGCTTAGCTACGACCCAATCAAACTATCGTACCATTAACTGTGATATTGATGGCGATAGATATACAGTTATCTCTGTGGTGGCAGTACGAGTTCAACAAGGTCGCAAAGGTTTTTCTAGATATAATTATACGTCATCAAAAAGATCGTTTTTAATTTGGACAATACACAACGGATATGAGTGGGCTATTGTTTTGTTTTTGTTTTTGTTTTTTATTTAAAAAGTTTAGGTTACGAATCACTTTAATTCCCTGTAATCGCACTTAACAAACATGGATTTCAAATGGTTTTCTGGTGAATGGGTGATAGATGATACAAAGAGCTTAATGAGTCACCCAATTCCCCAACAATGTAATGAACTTTCCACGAACTGTTCTCTTCGTGTAACATAGTCCTATATATAAAGTGGCTTTATTGGCCTTACGACTAAAATAAAATTACCTGTAATGGTAGAATTGTTCTTGTATAATTACCAAAGCTTCCAAAAACAGAAGGCCAAGTCCACCGAATTGAACGAAGTGAATAGATTTTTCGCTCACCAAGGATAAAAGTGATTTTATTTCCTAAGTTTAATTCTAAGCATAGTAAGGACAGAGTGATACTTATAGAGTATTTTCCAGCCCACACAATCAGCCTACACTGCAAAACTATGATCTGTCCTATCTACGCGCGCACTGTTTTGGGTTATTTTTTGAAAATTCATAAATGATCAGTCATTTTATATCTATTTATTGCTGCTAAACAATGGTTGCGCAGCGAAATGCGAAGATGTTCAAAATATAGCTCACTTTGATTCTTGGTGCAAGTTTATGTATATTTCGGTGACTTTGCCTTCTATTTTTGGACGCCTTGATAATTACCAATAGCTGTACTGAAGTCTTGTAAATGTTAAGGTAATAGATACTAATTGTCGGCTCTCATTATCTCTTCGATGACGTTATATAATTCAAAACCTGCCGCAAAGTGTATCATCTATCCGGGTCATTTACAAATGGGACTTTTTGGGAGGCGGTGTCCAGGAGCTGAAAATCAAGGCCGTCTCTAATTGACATTATGATAATTATTTTAATTCCATTCGTGAGTTTATAAAACCAGCGGTCAAGGTCCATCACGCCACAGGTGCTCTTCTGCTGACTCGCTTTAGTGGAGAAGTGAGCTGGACAATTTAGATAACAGTCTTCAGTCTACTTTCTTTGTCTTCAGTTTAGTTTCCCGTCACATTTTCCGGTAGACAAAGACAGTACAGAATAATGCCTTCATCAGGTAAACAATAGACTTTTTGTTAATGTAATCTTTCGTAATTGTTTGGGGTACATGAAATTATTAGTACAGTGAGAAATAACAATAACAACAACAACAACAACAACAACAACAACAACAACAACAACAACAGCAACAACAACAACAACAGCAACAGACGCCTCATCGGCTATTTGCTTTGTTCTTGATGTTCTTTTTGTTGGGTTTTTCTCTGTTCCATTGTTGATTTTACATGGATCTGATTCATTTGTAATTATAACCATGAGTTTTGTTTACTTCAACTGAATGAAATTAAAAACCGAGAATCAATTCTATCAAACACATTACGCTGTGTAAAAGACCTTAAGGTAAAGTTATTGTCTTTTGGTATAATCAAGTAGTTGATAGCCTTTATAAGACAGACGGAATCATCATTGCATCGTTCCACTTTGCTCAACTTAATAAGTATAATAATAGGAAAAGATCTAAAATCATCACTTGGTGAAAAGGTTCCACCAAACCTCAACTAACTACCATGAAAGTGTCTCGGTGTAATTAGTAAACTAGTCTTGGGGTTTAAGTTTTTAGCCTTTGTTTGTCTTGACACCACCCATTAATAGTCTCGCAATTTCAAAGTAGCCTAACACCGTTATTTATTAACATAATCAATGTATTTATTGAACTTTATTTCAGAAACATCTAGTTCGCACCTTGAAGGCATCAAGAAAAGAGGATTCTACTTAGATGACATAGTGAGTTTAATGTTTTAGTTACCGGTACTTTTTACTTTCTGTTTAGAACTAATTTTGAGAGGGTGAATACCTATGGATCTCCGTGGTAATGGTGGTGCTCGTAATAGTATTACTGTAGCTATTTGTAATCGCAGATGATAGGCTACTCCGTTATTTAAAAAAAAAAAGCCTTATAAATCATAATAATCCTAAACAGTATTTAATATCTCTATCCCAGCTGTTTTCTTCATTACTTTATCACTTGTAAATGTATTCCTCCTCCTGTTTGTATGTACGAACAGTACCAGCACGTGAAGTCGGATGCTGTTAAAGATCTGAAAATCGTGGAGGATGGAAAACACTTGCAGGTTACCTGGGAAGATGGACATGTGTCCAGGTCAGAACTTAGAAAGAGACACATTATCAGGCGTATGTTTTGGGGGAATTGTGTGTTTCGGTATTTGTTTTTTTATTCTTGTTTTTTGTTGTTTTGCTTTTTTGGGTTTTTTGTTGTTTTTTTTTTTTGGGGGGGGGGGGGTTTTTTTTTTTTTTTTTTTTTTTTTTTTTTTTTTTTTTTTTTGGGGGGGTGTGTGTCTGCTTGTTGTTTTTGTTCTTGCTTTTTTTGTTGTTTTTGTTTTGTTTTTGTTCTTGTTATTTTGTTTTTGTTTGTTTTGTGGGGTTTATTTGGTGTGTGTTTTTGTTATTGTGGTTTGTTTGTTTGTTGGTGTTGTTTTTGTTTTCGTTGTTTGTTTGTTTGTTGGTTGTTGTTTTGGTCATTAGTTCAACTTGATGACTGCTTGGTCTTTTGCCATAATGTGCATTACAATACATTTCGAATAGAGCAGCAACCATTTAATTTATTTTGAAATCAAATAGAAAGCGTTCATGTGTAGAACAGACGATGCTCTTCCACTACCCCAGTGCAAAGTCGTAACGCAGAACATTTATTTAGGCTTTATCAGGATTTCTATCAAAGAGGATCACCAAAATAGGGCCTAATAGTAATAATTATAATGTTGGCTTGCAGGTATCAGTCGTGCTGCTGCTGCTGATGATGATGATGGTAATGAAGAAACAATGGTTACTTTCATTGAGACATCAGAACCATAGTACAGTGCATGTAATTAGCACAATATTAACTGCAGGCTACATGACACTTCGCACCTATAATTATTGAGTACTTTATGTTTTACGTTGCCAGATTTTACAGCATGTGGCTCCGTCATAACTGCCACTGTGGTGCCTGTTTGCCACACACCTCTACCGTGCTGGTTGACTTTACAAAGCTGGACGAAAATATCAAAATAACATCGGCCAAAATGGAAGGTGGGTACTGCGAGTCAGCCTGTTTGTGTTAATCTATGACTATTCTCTTACCAGATGTATACTAATTGCTCTTTATCTCTATCTACTCCGCCCTGTCTCGTGTGTGGCAACACATAAAACAGTTCTCAGACGTGAGTCTTGGGGCCTGTCCACAATGTAACCTATGTAGCGCTGATGCTGGATGTTAAACCAACTCAACTCAACTATCTTTCTGTCTATCACTCCTAATCCTCTCTCTCTCTCTCTCTCTCTCTCTCTCTCTCTCTCTCTCTCTCTCTCTCTCTCTCTCTCTCTCTCTCTCTCTCTCTCTCTCTCTCTCTCTCTCTCTCTCTCTCTCTCTCTCTCTCTAATAAAACTAGCAACTCTTCCTATTTCAAATCTTTCTCCAATGACATCACTTTTTATTTTTGTCTCGCACATTAGGTGATGAAGTTATTGTGGTTGGCTGGACAGGCGAGAATGCAGAAGAGAAGACCCACGAAGGGCCAATACTCACCAAGTTCCTGAGGTACCATGATTATTCAGACGCTGCTGACAAACAGAGGAGACAGCAAAGAGCGATGCCATTTTATGAAGACGTAAGAGTATTTTACATTAAAGTTCTTATTGAGTGTCTATTGTTTTCCCGTATATATAGAAAATGTCTGTTTTCACACAGAATAGATATTATTTAGTTTAGTACCGGTAGTACACTGGTACTAACTTCATATACATTATCATTTCAATTAAAAGATGGTTGTTGTTATTTTACTTAGATGTTTATCATTACTACATGTAATTCTTTTTAATTACCAATTTGTTTGCTTTATTTTATGCAGAAGATAATTCCAGCACTAGAGTACAATGATGTTCTTAACTCGGATGAGACATTATACAAGTGAGTTTGATAAGATGTTGTCTAGCATTTTGTATAGGTATCAATGTATGTGGCATATAAAGATGTATCAACTCTCATGATCTTTAGTATAAAATGGAGAAACCCAACTATAGAGTGATACGAATAAATCGAAGTCTTTTCTAAATTTTTTGGGGTTTTTTTTTTAACCAAAAAAGCATATTAAAAACAGAATGAAAATGTGTTAAGATTGGCAGTATTTACTGGTGCGTAAAAAATTTAATTAGAGAAATTAATAGAATATTATTTTTTAAAAGAACACACTAAGTGTACAGAGATTTTAAAATACTTTGTGATCTTTCTTTTCTAGGTGGCTCAATGCTCTCAGCGAGCAAGGGATATGCCTAATAAAGAATGTTCCCTTGAACAAAGAGGACATGCTAAAGGTGAATTATCAACATGCCATTGTCAATATCTTGATTGATACATTCGTTAAATACTTACATGATTTTTTTTTAAATGAAATAATGTCTAAAGGATGATGAGATGAATTATTAATATTATATAGTGTCTTTGTAGTTCATTAGGTTAAGAAACATTACAAGCTAGCAATAGTGGCAAAACTTATTCCTTTATAAATTAGTAATTGGTTTGTCCTTTGAATTGCAAAGAATGGAGAAAGTTGTTATTTGTATATACATGTATGTTCAACGGATTCAACATCTCTGGAATTGTTCCATAATTTATTGAGTTTCTTAAGTTGCTATGATTATTGCAATCTCAACAATATGTCTCAACTCTATGTGTTGGGGTCTCCGCTGCCTCCCTGCCATAGTACTTCTTAGGGTAAAAAAGATTTTTTTCGCTTTGCATCAGAGAACCTATTCTTACAAAAAAGTGTAATGGAACTTTATGTAGTAGTAAACTATACTGTTTTTTGAAAATCAATTAAATGGATTGACTCATTGTCTATCTAAATTTTGCAATTGAATTTGATCTTGAAATACTTTTTTTTTAGACATGAGCAAAAATTATTGTATATTTGTCAAATATTTTTCTTCTAGGCTGCTGAGAGAATTGCCCAAGTGCAGCACACAATTTATGGCAGTGTAAGTGTTTTATTCACTATTTTCATATTATTCTTTTAAAAAAAAAGTCTTTTAATGATCATTTTTTTTAGTTAGCGTTATATGAATGTCATACCACCGAGAAGCTTATAAGATAAGAGAAGATATTATTTTGCATTAGTCCACATGGCCAATTTTGCTTGGTTACAAAAGAAGACAGATGCATGTACAGTGTATTTTCAGGTTACAAAAGTGTAAACACATTAATTTGCTCCTATTCATGTATTATACTTATGCAATTTATTGTGTTCCTTGATTTAGATAGAATATTCCCATGATGTACATGTATTGGGTTAGGGATGACAATATACTTTTACTAGATCAGTATCTTTCATCAAGGTATCACCAAATTCAAAAAAATTGATTATGTACATGTATTATTTTCCAAACCCGTAACATTATTACACAGCCTGCCTGGATCATTTTAAAAATATACAGAATTTTTTAGCACAGCCACACTATTAAACATGACCAACATATTTAGTTGGGGGAAATAAGAACACATTTTCATGCTTATGGGCTTAAATCATTTCTTTGAATGAATGAAGGCTATAGTTCTATTTCTACCCAGCCCCAGCAATGTGATGTTAAATGGCATTACATGTACTGTGCCTTTTTGTATCCTCAGACCTTTGAAGTGGAGACATCTCCTGACCCAGTACCAGAGAATGCAGCTCATACCCGCATAGGCCTGGATCTCCACATGGACCAGATCCATTACGAGTCACCTCCAGGCCTCCAGCTCCTTCACTGTGTTAAGTAAGTTAATTTGCTATATGTATAATATTGGTGTAGCTTTACGATTTTACCATTCATGAAAACAGTGCTCTGCAATGTTTCTTCGTTGTTCAAATATTGTAATTTTATAAATTTTGTTTGAATATTTAATAATAAATACTCTTTAATGTTTGTTTTAATATTTCAGACTCTAATATTGTAAGAGGAAGAAAAAGTAAATTGGTAAAATGTGTAAAATTCATAGGCCCACATTATGCATTTTCTATTGTTTGTTGTTTTTTTTTTGTTTGTTTTGTTTTTTGTTCAAGAAAAAAAAATGAAATGATGATTTTGAATCCAATTGCTATAACTTGTGCATATGTATTTGTTTTAATCTATTTATTGTGCTGGTTACAATTTGTATGAAAGCATGAAATATTCAAAACCTAAAAAGGATGGCATTTGATGCATAATATTTTGGTTTTTGCTTGAACATTTGAGAATATTAACTTTTAAAGGAAAACATCAATTGAATACATTAGCACATAAGTTTTCATGATTTCCCCCTTTAACTCTTTTTTCATCCCCAACATTGCTAAGGTTTGATGAATGCATCAAGGGAGGAGAAAACTTCTTTGTTGATATGCATGAAGTTGCCACAAAGTTCAAAGAGGAAGAACCGGAGGCTTTCTACGCATTGACAAGAATACCAAGCACAGCCAACACTGTGGACTATAAAAGGTCCTTTTATTTTTTAAACAGCATCTTATATATGCCTTTCTTTTCTATTTAAATGCTAGTTCAGTCATGCGTATTATAAAGCTTAAGGCTTTTGATCACTTTTCTTTTAATATACATGTGTTTTTTCATATCATGTTAATAAGTGGAAAGGTTTCAAATTGCTTAAGTTGTACACTCAAGGATAATTCAATACTTGCCAATTTAATTTTTGATAAAGGGGTTTTTGTTTAAATCAAAAACGAATCCTTGTATGCTTCAATTCAGCTGAGAATAAAAGTTTTCTTAATTATATCATTTTTCAGAAAAAACTAAACTGATGTGGCAGACTCGCTTCATCCTTTATTAATCATTTAATTTCATGAATTGTCTTATTGCTTTTTCTTTGACTAAATAAGAAAGTGATCAGTTCTAGTCATGTATGTTTAAAAATGTAAGAAAGTGAAGTTAGTTTTTCTACAATTGGTTTCTGTTTATCCAGGGCTCGCCCAGCCCATGTGCGTATCCAAAGACCATTGATTACAGTCAACCACAAGGACGAGGTAAAGTATCTCTCTCTCTCTCTCTCTCTCTCTCTCTCTCTCTCTCTCTCTCTCTCTCTCTCTCTCTCTCTTCTCTCTCTCTCTCTCTCTCTCTCTCTCTCTCTCTCTCTCTCTCTCTCTCTCTCTCTCTCTCTCTCTCTCCATCTATCTCTTTAAGTTTAAGATATCTATCTATCTTTTCAACCAGTCCTTTTTAAGGCATACTATCTTCTTATTTGCTCTTACCTACTCTAATTTGTTAATGGTTTTAAACACTCATAAATTTTCAAACAGTAAAACAGCAGATTTTTTTTTTTAAGTACATTATCATATCACAAATTTATATAACTGTTTATTACAACAAAACTAAAAATTAAGAGAAAAAAAAAACAAGGCACCCCGTAATACACTTTAGGTACATATACAATTTTTCTGTGAGAATAATGTTAGTTTTCTAATTCACAGATTGTGAGTGTCCTGTGGCAGCCAATGCTGATAGCTCCTCTTCAAGTCCCAGAGGTAGAGTAGTGACTCCTCAGTTATTTCCTATCAGTTTGTAAGATAGAAAGAAAATGACTTTTAAAAATAATTATTAGCCCGGAAATTATCAGTCGGAAGAATATTGTAGGTTATGGGTTAACAAATTATTGTGATACTTTGTTTTTCCACTCTTTTTCTTTGGTATAATTCTTTGGTATAATACTGTTTAACTGTATCCATTTTATTCACTTGCTAATGAATATAAGGGACATAATTATTAATAATATTAAGCAGTAAGCTATTGCATAAGTTTGCATACATGTACACACACAAAAATACGATACTACATGCGCTATAATTTTGATAGGTCTTTTAGTGCCTTTATTTAAAGCTACCGGTACACTATATTTGCCATTTTTTGTCTTCCACAGAAAGATGTGGAAATCTTCTACAAGGCTTACAAGAAGTTTTACTCATTGGTGAAAACTTACCAGTCTATGGTAAATATTTGGTGTCTTCAATTGCTCTTAACCGTTATATGTTTAAAGAAAAGGAGGGGGGAGGGGAATTTATTTTTTTATTACTTTTGTAGGTGTCTCAGTATTTTGCAGTAGTTGGTGCACCAGACTTTTTATTTGTAGGTAGGATTCTAGTCACAGTAACTGTTTCTTTGTTCTAAAAGAATTTGACTACATTTTCCATAATCCACTATTGGCAGTGTATGATATCAGGAAAAAGCTATTAAATTACATGTAGCTTTAAACATGTAATGGTAGTCTTACTAGAATATACATATTCTAAAATTTTTATTATTTATGCTTTGATTTGTGAATAAACCCTGTTTTTGTAAGAATAGGCCTACTGCAATCATCTTTCTCCTTTTATCTTTTTATTAAATGTAAAACATCATTATTTTTATATCCATAGACAAACACGGAATGGAAAAAAAGTACTGAATACTAAACATTCCCCATGTAATTTTAGAATGTGAAAAACAACATCTTTTAAATCTTTCTGGTTTAAAAGAAAAAACTTTAATATTTTCAACTAAGAACAATCGAAAATTGTGTGCTATTTTCAATTTTTCATGAATTAAATGTACTTCTTAAAATTTGTTTTTTTTTTTCATTTTGTGCTTGGTAGTACGTACATCGTCTTAGGCCTGGAGACATGATCAGCTTTAACAACAGGCGTGTTAGCCATGGCAGGAGAGCCTATACTGCGAATGGTCATCGTTTGTTGCAGGTAAGGTATTAATTATTTTAACTTTAGCCAGGAGAGAAGAACAAAATATATATCAGCAATTGTTTGAATGACTTAAACCAAATGCAAGATCCAGCGGGGAAAAAACAACTGAGATAATCATTAAAAGGACTATTTCAATTCAAGAAATGGGTTGAAGAGGCCTAGGATAACTTTTTTTTTTTACTTTTATAAGCATTTTTTTTTTTTTCAAAAGTTTTGAAATAATGTCCTACAATCCTCTGTCACCAGGGTTGCTATATCAATGCATCAGAATTCCAGAGCAAAGTCCAAATGTTTCACAACAAGTATGGTGGAGGCAGGTGGCCTGTGCGCAATGGAAGCATTGACTGGCAGTAGAAACCATAAATCAAAACAATTCCCATTGGCTTTAGCCGTTGCTCACATAGAATGAATTTCTTATCCTAATTTTTTATTCTCCTCCCGATTTTCCCCCTTCGTTGTTATTGGATCACAAACCGAATTCTTAATATAAGATATCAGAACCATGTTTTTATAAAATGGTTTTATTTAATTTTGACCTTGGCAAGACAAGTAGGCCTATAATACTTTACTAAAATTCATGTGAGAAAAATTTTGACACGGTTTGACTAAGGCAAAAATTTGTGGATGTTTGAAACCTGCATCTACTGCAAGTCATAGGCTACAATGCCAAGTCTTTATTTCTTTTTTTTTTCCCTAAACATAACTTGACTGTTCATATTTAATGTAGGATATGTTTAAGTCCTACAAAAGAGCTTGCGTAATACTTTGTTGGTAGGCTAAATATTTGTAGAAAATAATTATTTTGTTAGTAGAAACTTTCCTGAAATAAGGTTAGTGTTGTTATTAAAGTATGGCGAAAATATATATATTTTGCATCATATTGACTTTTCTTTTCATTTAATAAATGAACAATTTGATATTGTTTTATTTGCTTTCATAAGCAATGAACTTATTGCTCACAGTTTTTTTTTACAATTATTAATAATAAAAAAAGAGATATATTTATTACAAAACATATGATGAGCTTTGTTATGTCTTTGTTTCATTGTTTCATTGTTGCCATACCTCTATAAAATAATTCTGATGAAAAAAATACATTTTAACTCAAAATAATTGTGTAGCTCTTTTGAACGTATCTAGATTATTTTTATATTTGAGAAACCATTATTGTATGTGCAAATGAGAAACATTTTTTTAAAATATATTGTTATTATTGTTATTTTTATTATTATTATTATTATTATTATTATTATTATTATTATTATTATTATTATTATTATTATTATTATTA
>RQTK01001380.1:26759-73440 GCA_003991915.1 Elysia chlorotica | reverse complement strand
GTTGTTGTTGTTGTTGTAGTAGTAGTAGTAGTAGTAGTAGTAGTAGTAGTAGTAGTAGTAGTAGTAGTAGTAGTAGTAGTAGTAGTAGTAGTAATAATAATAATAATAATAATAATAGTAATAATAATAATAATAACAATATTTGGTGCTACCTTCAGATTTAAATACATGGTCCCATATGAGACAGCTGTCACGTCCGATGATAGTACACAACCTAGGAAATAAATTTTTGTTCTCTTCTTTTTTTAGTTAAATAGTCTAACACTCATGCAATTACATTCTTGTTTCCCTTCAAGAGCTTTAGCTTTGCAACATTCATGTGTAACTAAATGGTAGGGAATGCAGACAAAAGGACAATACAAATTACATGCATAAAAGTCTCAGTATGTTTCTAAAAGTTTGTGAGCATTATTCACAAAAAATAAGGCAGCGTAGAAGTCAATTAGGAGGCTCTGCCTTTTATTGTGGGTAGCCTCGCACTCGAATACTCGATGTCTTTTTATGTGTTTTTTCATGGTCCGGTTAGGCTAAGTTGAGTTGAGTTCGTTCAACGTCCAACATCAGCACTGTACAGGCTATATTGGCGACGTGTCTTAAGTCTGACGTCTGAAAATTGTATCTGCTGTCACATAAGAGACAAGGCGGGGAAACCACTAAGAGGTGTGAAATCGCCAGTGCTCGAATCACGAACCTACTGCGTCGGAGGTTATGTTCTTCCTTAGGGCTATCATTTTGAGGACTGTTACATTTTTCGCTGTCTTTCATGTTGATGTATAGCGTAAATGGAGCTGGATACAGTTCGAAAGCCTGTATCAAACATTACAAGGCAAGCTCTGGAGTGAAACCTTCAAGGCAAACGCAAGGTCGGGCGCTCGAAGCAAACTTGGCGGCGTAGCACTAAGGCAGAAGTAAAAGCGACCGGTAACACATGGGCCAGCTGAAGAGGACCAGTCAGAATCGAGTCCGGTGAAGGGAGTTTATGATGCAGTTCTCTGTTCCACAAATAATCAAGAGGCTACCCGACAAATAGCCATTTCCTATTATGATAATTATGTTTCTCTTGGTGGCATGTTTACCGTAAAAAAAGACCTGAACAAAAGGAAGGGACTGAGAGGCATTACTCACTTCATCTCAAACCTTTCCAGGCAAATTTGACCTCTCAATCCTATGACACAACACATGAATCAAGAATACGAACCAAGCTGTTGGTTTGAAAACCTTTTAAAAAGAATGTTGCTATCCAATATGACGGGCAATACGATAGGACAATATAAGAAATTTTAGGAGATTACCTTCCCATTCGAAGCCCAATGATCTACCACTTGCACCATCTCGAATTCTGCAGATAAACATTGGGACAATGGTGTGTGTGTTGTTGTTTTTTGTTTTTGTTTTTTGTGTAAAGAATAATGTACATGCACATGAAGTTGAAAGAAGTGCACGTTAAATTGAAATAAATAAAAAATGACACAAAAAGATGTCAAAGTTACACACGTCCAACAAAGAGGATAAACGCGCCAGTCTTAGAACAATCATGTACATAACATTTAAAATAGTTCTACAAAAGAATGTGAATAAAAAGATCAGCAAAAGGCCTAAAGGCCTAATAGTGCTGAAAAAATATATCATATCATATCATATCATATCATAACAATTATATACACGTATCTCAATCAGCAACACATCATACACAAAAAAATATAACGGAACTCCTTTCATCCCCTTGATTGAAATCAGACTGCAACAAACTGTCTAGGGGTGTTTTAGCGTTTCTTTTTGGGTTATAAGTCATAACAAGAGGACTACCAACTAAGCTTACCAAAAGTACCAAGTGAAAGAGTGAAAAACACCAACAAAGATTGTTTAGTAGATTGGTAATAAGCTTATTGTGACCCTAAATCTCATCGTTATTTGTAATGCCGTCTAACTCTAACGGCTTGAAATATCTAGATCTAAATTTTACGACTTTAACATGACTAATCTAGATATCATATAGACTAGAAGGGATCCAGACTAGAATCTATCAATATAATAGATCTAGATTCTAGAAAGAATCTACCTAGAATCTAGATCTAGACATCTAGATTTAGATCTAATCTAGAAACACTAAAATAATACTTTTATATAATCTAGATTCTAGATCAATAAAGATTTAGGTGATTAAAATCTAGTTTAGTGCATCTAGGCCTATAGGAAAAAATTGAACCTATTAAGTATGGGGTATCCACTGAAAGATTAGATCTAGATTATAGTAGATAGATTTATAAATAATTTTAAACCTATTAGTATAATTTGAGCCATTCACATGTTTTTAAGGACTTGGGATAGCATACTCCTTACCCAGTGTGGTCTGGGCTCTGTGACTGTTTACATGGCGATCATTTTCGGCATGAGAGGCAAGATAATTTGAACCTTAAAAAACGATTCAAAACTAGTTTATTTTGGTGAAAATGAAGAATAGATTGACTTGTTAAAACTACACTTGTTTTTTACATTGAGACCTAGACCACTTTGGTGCAGGAAATTATGGTTTTGAAGGCACTTAATTAGTTAATATTTTACATTTTAAATCAACACTACAATAGGCCCTAATGAAGATTAGTCAATAAGACAAAATCAATCAAAATATAAATCTTGCCTGCTGACATGGCCACCATGTAAACAGAACCAGGATTGTATGTGGTAAGAAGTACTGGATGTAGATCTAGTTCAACTAATGCTGTCATTTATATTGAAAGTGTCTTTATAAGCAGTGTTCCTGTATGTAATATATATACAGGTTTTTGTCCAATTTTGCCATAAACACTATTTTTAAGTGTTTTTGTTCAAATGAAATTCTTTCCAGGTCTGACTGGTTTAAAGCTTGGATCTCTCCTTGTAAAAGTTGTATTCCTAGATCTAAAGAAAGATTATTAACCATGTCAAGTACAATAGTTGCAATACGCAGCGTTTACGCCCACTAGTATGCGTATATAGCAACATTTGGACAGAAACATCAGTGCATCTAGACTCTGCCTTTATTTGTACCTCTGTGCTATCCCGTGTTATTGATAGGATGGTTTGGTTTAAAACAAACTTTATAACAAAACAAAAATGATTGTAATATATGTATAAAATAACATGGAAGGTGCAATATTTATCAGTACCACACTAAATATTAAACATTAAAAAAAAAAGAAAAAACGCTGTCTTTGTACGTGTGTGTGTGTATGTTGGATTCACCTCAGTTTGGGGTCAAACTTTTTATAATGATATATTTTGTTTTATATTAGCAATAGACTATTTAGCTTTATATCCTTATATGATACATTTTTCTTTCAGACATTTGTCCTCTCTCAGTAGTGCTGATGCTCTCCTCTGTTGAGAATGCCTGGTCATGGGGAGCCATGTGAAACAATCTTACAAAAACACAGATGCCCATCTGCACCAACGACGAGGGCATTTATCACGGCATCAAGTAAATATAGATCAACAGACCAGTCAAAGATCAGAAAAGGAGCATAAAAAATCTTCTTCCGGTGAATCAGTAAAATCCAGTTCAATCACACTTACCATCCCAAAATGGTTGTATTGCTATCTTCCAATATTGATGTTAGTCTTAGCTTTGATTATGAGTGTATGGATCTCAAGTGTCCTTTGGAACCGTGTAGACAACTTAGTCATGCAACGGACAGAATCGGATGGCTGGGAAGTGGTGGATCTGTTTGGAAACTTTGACACAGATGGGGATTTTTACTTGAGTTTTGATGAAGCTTTGCCACTGATTCAGCTCATGTCAAAGTTTAAAGAAGTGGTAAGTTGTTATTCTCTCTTTAAATAGATAAGAGTCAAGCAGTGCCATTTTCTTGTAACAGTATACATTTTTACATGCTCAAAGCAAATTAATTATTATCTAATTTTCAATGATAACTGCATGATAATATCAACATGTTTGTTTCTAAAGGTATAACATTCATTAGTTCTGAAAAAGCGGAGTTGTGATTTGATATTCTAATGTTTTGCTTTTTTTCTCCTTGTGTTTAACAGCTTTCTTATGATATAGACCTATTTGACAGATTGGGACTTATTGCAAGATATTAAATTATTGTTTGTGAATGTGTAGCTTCGAACTTCAGTTTAAGTCTCAGTGTCTTTACACGACATATTATTTAAGACGTTGGCAGACACTACGCAGTTCGCGTTCAGAAAGTCGGACTTCCTCATTACGCAGTTGGCGTGAAGAAAGCTGGAAAAACTCGTCCCAACTACTAGTAAAAACTTGATTCACTCTAAGGGACGACATGCTGCCTGCTCGAAGTCGAAGTGCCGTCTTAGACCGCATTGCATTGCAGTTAGTGACTCAGAGTGAGACTGATCAACTGTAGATCTAAGCTTTGTGAAAGTGAAACAACAAGAAGGTCCATTCTTACATCATAGATTTTACTCCGCGTTGAGAAAGCCAAACTTCCCCACAACGAACTGCGCGGCGAGCATCCACTTCGTATTATTTATATATATATTCTGTCCTGATTATAACGTGTGCATCCTCTGTACAAAAAAAAAAAATAAAGAGATGCAAATGTTTTTACCCAATTCTGATTTATTATTTAAACTCTTTCTACTTTTCTTTCATTTTCCCTTTTATAAAAAAAAATCAGCTTCAAGATGATCATAACCAAAGGAAGATTAATCGTGATGAACATCTCATAGACATTCAAGCACATTTCTCTCCTCTAAACATATCCACCATGACCAAGGACTGGGCTCATGATGTGAGTGGCTTGTTTATGATTTGGTGAAATGACATATGAAGCTTTTTTGTTGTTGTCCAATTAATACATGTATCATGATTTTGTCCACGTCTTTTTATACCCAGACAATGTCTTTGAGTTTAACCTTTTTTATGATATGAATGTGATACAATTTATACTCTAAATACAGGAAGTCCATACTATTATTGAATTTAAAATGACATTTGCCCTTTCGGGGTGGGAAAAAGACAATGACTCCATTCAGTAAGAATATTTTAAATACTAAAATTAAATTTGTGTAATCTCATATATTTTTAAAGCAAAAGAAGAATATAATCAAACTAGCAATTGATTGCTGGCTATAGCTGAACTTGATGAAACCTTTCAATTTCAAGATGATATCACAGCGAAATTCAATAGATTAATTGGAAATTCTTTTTTGTTTCTTACCAGATCAATAACAACTATTCATTCCATGGCTTATTTCAATGGCAGTCTCCAAATATTCTACACAAGAAGTTTCCAGTTTCAACATTTTTAAATTTTTTGCCTGATGATATTCATAGCATTCCAAAACCTGGTAATTCAATATCTTTTTCTTCTAAATGCACCTTTTTTACTTTTTTCTTTACTCATATCAAGGTAATAAGACCATATGCTCACATTATGGAGATGCGAAGATGTATAAATTATTTTATGAAGAATTAGATATGGTTGGTGCGTCTTGTTAAGTATCTGTTATTTACCTAGGTCAGACATGTAACTGACTTACTTTATATATTTGTCTAGAATTATGTTTTGCTTTTTTACTTTTATCTGAATTATTATTTGATTTGCTAAGATTTTAATGGTAATTGTATTTAATTTTATTTAAAGATGAAAAATACATGATGTAAAATATATTTATTTTAATCACTGCTTCACAAAATGTTTTTTTTTACATGGGATGTGTAGTCTCTCTCAAAGACATGTCAAAATTGTTGTCATTTAATTTAAACATATGTTTCCTCAGGCACTGTTTACAGTATTGTTTCTGCACCTGCCGATGTGTACAATGTCATTCCTGCAGTGGGACGGAGCACACGTCATTTTCCGCCTCAGCCTTCTGGAAAGGGTCAAAGTATTCATAGCCTTCTCTCCATGTTTCACCCACGGCCTTTTATCATCATGAGATTTCCTCCCCAGGGGGCTGTGGGCTGCGTAAGAGCTGTCAGCAAAACTCATGTGCATGTCATTTTCAGGTTTGTTACTTTCTTTTTTTTTAAGGTTTTAGTTAGAATATTAGTGTCACATAAAAGTTGTCTTTACTAATTCTTAAGTCCTGCTTTTCATCTGTTCTCTAGTAGGTATTGTCTAAAATAAGATGATTCTTTTATTTTATTAAATGGATCTTTTTGTGGAGAAAAGTATAAGGACCAGAAAACGGCTTAAAAGATAGTAATAATCAGCAGTAACAGTAGTAGTAGTAGTAGTAGTAGTAGTAGTAGTAGTAGTAGTAGTAGTAGTAATAGTAGTAGTAGTAGTAGTAGTAGTAGTAGTAGTAGTAGTAGTAGTAATAGTAGTAGTAGTATAGTAGCAGCTGCAGCAGCAATTTATCATTTGGGCTTGAAATTATGAAGCTAGTAGTTGTTTTTTGTACTTAAATAGGACCCAAAATTTTCTTTCTGATCAGAGTTCATGCTGAGTTTCAGTTGAATGAACCTCCGAGAGATCCTTTCTGGTTCAGCCCTGCTCAGTTCTCTGGCTCCCTCATAATGGCCAGAGATGGTTCCAGTGTGGAGCATTTTCACCTGTATGTTCCTGCAGAGAGAAACTTGAATGTTGGTAGGTGTTTATGTTCCTAATAATTAAGATTATAATTATTCATATCGTTATGTTATTGTCAAATTTCTTGCTTTGAAAAAGTATTGGAAAAAACACTTTCATTTATATACTTATTATATAACTATTTTTTAAAAATATTTTTTAACAGATAGTTTTGTGTTTTACCAGTTATGCCTTAGCGCCATGCCATGAATAAAAAAATAAATAAAATGAAAGGCAAAAATTGTTCCATATAATTATCATTACATGATATCTCAAAACTAAGAAAAATTGCTGCAGACTTGAAAGTGACAAATGATGTAATATGTTCAGAGGCCTGATATGTGAAATCTTCAATCATGTTATAGATATGGAATGGCTGATGGAAAACGCTGAAGATGGTATGGAAGTGGACATTGGCTACATGCCTGTGATGGAGCTGACAAGTCAAGGACGCTCAAGGTCGGCAGTGCTGTTCGAAAATAAGGACAACAGTGAAGGGAATGAGGTAACTAAGGATCTTTGAAATAAGAAGGGCCGTGTTGAATATTTATTTAATAGCTAAGTTCATAATACTTTTAGTAGTGCTCTCACTGTGGTAGTAATATAATTGTATGTTTTATTGCTTCATTGTGTACTAATGAAAGTTCAGTTTAACCTATAGTATGTCAATTAGGAAAACTATGGTAGGGCTTGTTTTGTTAAGGCAGTGATCATTTAAAATGCTGCCAAACATAAAAGTATGGTCAACATGCCAAAATTAGGGGAAAAGGAATTGTAAAGGCATGACTGTGTGAAACTTGCCAAATAATCTATTGTTTCTTTTTTTTTTATATCAAGATTTTATTGCAATTGCTATACTTTTTAATGATATAGATCAGCAATTGGTAGGACTGATTTGTTCAAACGATTCTTTTGAATAACTTAGATCAAATTTTTTTGACAACCTAAAAACAATCACAATACCCTGTAAGTGTTATAAATCGCCCATCAGTAAGATATTGTCATTTGATTAAATCATTGTTTTTGTTAATTCAGATCGAACTTTTTTAAACACCCCAAAAAGTGTTTGTTTTAGGCATACTGCAGTCAAAAGATCAGTGTTGTTTTTTTTCTTATTACAGGCTGAGATTGAGTTTGAAGATGTGAATCCTCAAGACTTTGAATGGGACAAACAGATTACAGAGGAAGCAGCTAGAGAAGCATTGGAGCTTGAATTTTTCCCTTTTAAAACTGTACGTTTATGCAAATCTTTAAACTGTAAAAAAAAAAAAAACTTTTTAAAGGTAATACTCAAAAATGTTTGAAAACAATGTGGGCAAGCAGTTAAGTTAATGGAGGAAAACGGTACTTTATTTTGAGAATGTTTGCTTTAGCATATACATCACAGTGTATTCAGATATAATAGTTTAAAGGATTATTTTCAGAATAAATTTCCGATGAAAAAGCATACCTCTAATTTTGTTAAAAGATAATATCTCCTTTACTCCATTTCAGAAATGCGTTCACCTTTTTTACGATTTCTGCAAGTCATTTTCTGAGCTGGATAAGGATTAAATTAGTTTTATAACTGAAATAAATACCTTAGTATCATGAATTTTAAAAAGATAGTTTTCTGTTTCTGGCATACAAAGTTTTATCTTTTCAATCAATCCTATTACTGAGCCTTTTAAATGATACTATTAATCTCTGGGAACTGGATATTAGTTTAATGTATAGCTTCCATCTTTAAAATGAAATGATAGCTATGTGGATTTTTTGTTGCTGTTTAATGAATGGCTACAGTGGCACCTCTGAATTATAGAGAAATAAGATTCGCATGGTCAACCATCAAAAATGTCAAATTATGAAAGTTTTTTTTTTAGCCATGTATTAGTGCCACATCATGCTATTGTTTGTTTTTCTCAAACACCTTGTATTAGGTGAGGTATTACAATTTACCAGAAGTATGGAGCGGAAGATGCATGGGTTTTTTTAATGGTTTTATTTTGTTTGTTCAATTTATCAAACTTATGATTCTTGTTTTAATCACCAACCTTTTAATTGGCGCATTATTGTTATTATTTTTTTAAATTCACCTTACAACAGGTAATATACTACAATTTTTCTGAAGCATTTGAGCGAGAAGATGCATGGTGCCTTATATTATTACTATCATTATTGCTACATGTATTTGTGTGTGTGTGTGTGTGTAATACATGACTCTTTTGTTTTAATCACCAACCCTTTTAATGGGTGTATTTTTTTTTTTTATTTTCTCATACATCTTACAATTGATAAGATACTATCATTTTTATAAAGCATTTGAGCAGGCAGGTCCTTATTTATATTTGTCTAATATGTGACTATTTTTTAATCATCAATTGTTTTTATTATTGTTATTTAAGCTATTATTTGCTTTCCTCATACATCTTACAAGAGGTAAGAAACCAGTACTACAATTTTCTGAAGCGTCTGAGTTGGCGGGTGCATTCTGTTTTGTTTTTATATTTGGCTTATATGTGGTTTATTTTTTACTCAACAATGTTTTAATTAGTTATGCTACTGTTTGCTTTTCTCACACATTTTACAACAGGTAAGGTACTACAATTTCTCTGAGGCGTTTGATCGGGCTGGTGCATGTTTTTTTTTTATATTTGTCTAACATGTGTTGTTGTTTTTTTACTCAACAATGTTTTAATAAGTTATGCTATTGTTTGCTTTTCTCACACATCTTACAACAGGTAAGGTACTACAATTTCTCTGAGGCGTTTGATCGGGCGGGTGCATTTTTTTTTATATTTGCCTAATGTGTGGTTATTTTTTAATCAACAATGTTTTAATTAGTTATGCTAATTTTTGCTTTTCTTACACATCTTACAACAGGTAAGGTACTACAATTTCTCTGAGGCGTTTCATCGGGCTGGTGCATGTTGTTTTTTTTATATTTGTCTAACATGTGTTGTTTTTGTTTTTTTACTCAACAATGTTTTAATTAGTTGTGCTACTGTTTGCTTTTCTCACACATTTTACAACAGGTAAGGTACTACAATTTCTCTGAGGCGTTTGATCGGGCTGGTGCATGTGCCCTGGACGACCAGAGCTGCTGAGGTTCGGCCCGGACCCTGCGAGAGTCTGCTCTCCAGGGCCCGGCCGTGACACGTCTGCTGCAACAGCGCTTCGTCAGTTCCTGGTCTATCATGGCTGACTTGAAGGTAGGGAACACATAGTGTCTGGTCAGCGTTGATTCGAGTAGAGGTGGTTGCTTAATGTCTAACGTCAGTACTATATGTAATGATAGGTTTTATTGACTGCTCCGACTTGAAGGTAGGGAACACATAGTGTCTGGTCAGAGTTGATTTTAGTTGAGTAGTTGAGGTGGTTGCTTAATGTCTAATGTCAGCACTATATGTAATGATAGGTTTTATTGACTGCTCCGACTTGAAGGTAGGGAACACATGTTGTCTGGTCAGAGTTGATTTTAGTTGAGTTCAGGTGGTTGCTTAATGTCTAATGTCAGCACTACACTATATATATATATATATAGGCTTTATGACCAATCATGGGCTTCATAATGGAGACCCTCCTTCTTGCCCCGAGTTTATTCAAAGTAATAACGGTCTTAGAAAGTGCATAGTGGAAGATTTGAGATCTGTATATAGCTGAATTGAAGGTACTGACTATAATGGTTGACGAAAGTAATGCATTTCTTACATCAGCATGAAGGCTGCAAGGTTTAATATTACTGAAAGCCGAATGTCTTAATATGTGCCTCTTTGAAGCACTAGTGGAAGGTTCGAGGTATACAGTGGCTAACTTAAAGATAAGGGTCTTATTGTTTGATCAAAGGTATCATAATGGAGGTCTCAGATCATGCATAGCAATTGTGATTTAAATATTGCTGCTTTTGAAAAAAGCCGAGATGCTTGAATGTGTGAGTGGGGGTGGGGGGCTTTGTAAAATTGAATAATGTAACCCTTTGTAACGCAATAACTTAGATCAGGAATAATATTTGCGAGCTTTATTTTTTCTGCCTTTGAAAGCAATTTTGTGGCGTAAGTACAGAAACGTTAACATTCAAAATTTAATCGAGTAATGTAACCCTTTGTAACGCAATAACATTATTTAATCTAACAAGGCACATATTGGTAAAGAAATAATTAAGCATTTCTATTAATGTCATTAATATATTATAGTGTTGTTCACCCATCTGGCAATTGATTTTTAAAAGAGCACCAATCAGCAATACACGAAGTACCAGTGGAATTTCACTTAAGTTAAAGTTTTCATGTTTTTTTTTTAAATTGTGCTGCAATATCATTATAGACATGATAAGAAAGCCCCTGGGTGGTAGACAAAAAAAAAAATCTCTTTTGATGCAAACCTTCAAACCTGCTAGATTTAGTTTATCAACACTAAATATATTGATGATGTAAAAACACTTTGTAAATATTTTCCTTAAAATGAAGAGCAAATCATTTTTAACCTTTTGAGTCTTGTCTATATATTTCTTTTTTTTTTTATTAAAATTTTTGTTACCCAAAGGTGCATGCAGCAGATTCCTCTATGCGACATTCTTCTCTTGCTCAACTGTTTGTGGATGTGTATGAGTTTCCTGTGCTCATGATTGTGGCTCTAAGCGATGGCACCATTGTTCACAAGATGAATGCCAACGACTTCCTTGACATGGAGATGTCATCAGTTAATATTGGGTAAGCTTCATTAGATTTTACTTTCAGAATTTGTTTAAATTTGTTTAGTCTTTATAAGACTGTGATATTTTGTTGAAAATGTGTTTGCCAAATTTGGTGGGGCAGGATTTTATTTTTATATTCATAACCATTGGCAATGGTAATGGTGTTAATGGTGCTGAGTATTTAGCCCAGTTAAGCTAATGTGAATTCATGCAATCTGTGTCTTTTTTTCTTTATATTAGCACAGAAGTCAAAAGCAAGTAAGTGAAGACAAGGGTAAATATCTGGAAACACAAATCTTTCTCTCTATGAAGTCATATAAGGACACTCCCATCTAAATTTGTTACCTTAGATGGTGGTATACTTGATGTTCCCGATTAATCATACAAAAGCTCTGTCCTTTATTTTGCCTTTTCCCTGTTTAAGAAATTATTAGAATTAAATAAACGCCCGTTGTAATAAATTTCTCACCAATGGAGACTAGACTTGTTTTTAATAGTCAATTGAGAAACTCTGGGCAAAACTCTTAGTTAGAGCATCATTTAACAGGTAGAATGTTAGTAATATGATACTCCCTTTATTTTCTCTGGTTCATGCTTGACGTATAGGATATGTTCTCTGAGATTTTGCCCCTGACTATAGGCATAGTATCATTATATAGATGTGATTATTCATTCAATAAAGTTAGATAGATATGCAATTCAAATTATCTGTGCTGCATTGTGCTATAATCCTGTGAACCTTTAAAAAAATAATTTGTTCCTTTCTTGCTCCTACCCATCAGGTTTTCTGATCCAGCCTCTCAAAATTACTACAAGTTTCTGATGGATGGAATTGAGAAAGCAGAGGCTGTGTTGAAACAACTCCATTAAAAACAAAGCTTATGTAATAAAATTAGTAATAGGCTGATTCTTTGTCATGCAAGTGAAGTACCATTCCTAATATCATTTATTGTACATGCTGAGTTAACAATTTTTAGTCTATCAGGTGGAAAAAGTAGCAATGCTTAAACATATTTCAGAAATAAGCATTTTCTCACTGAAAACAAATTACAGCTTTTTTTATGTTTTTTTTACCTTACATTATATTGCCACATGGTCATAAGTAAAAAATTTTTTGCCTTTTGCATCAAGATTTGTTTTGAACATTTATGTATTAATTTTTATAGGAATATATTACTGTCCAGAAAAAAAAAGATGTGATGAAGCTTAAAGATTTGTCATTTTTTTATTGCCTTTTTTAAACATTGAATGGATGGTAGAATAATTTCTCCCAATGTCACAATTATTCATGTTCCTAAATATGCTATGTTTTGCAGAGGAGTTTTCTTCATCTTTTTTGTATGGTTATACAAAATTTAAAAACAATAGTAATCAATTTTCAAATGCTGTTGCCTCAGCATATATTTATGGTAAACATTATAACATCCTCATATAGACAATATGTAGTTTTGATATGCCTTTAACTCTTAGTATACAGAGCCCAAACCACGTTTTACAAAGGTGTAAAGAAACCACTAAGTTTGGTTATACTGAAACTCTTCTCTTGACCTCTTCTGTAAGATAAACAAGGTTTTAATTTTTAAAAATGTTGGCTTGAATTTGATCATGGTTTTTGTGTGCGCCACAGCCTGTGGTGAGCCATTGTTATGGCTACGACCTGTGGCAAGCCGAATACTAAAAGTTAACCCTGAAAAAATCTTTCTTAAATCTTCATCAACACCTGGACAAAATTTTAATCGCGGGACAAGTAATTGTCACTTCACCAATGGAATACTTTCACAGCAGTAGCCATAAGTTAACTCCAATATTTTCACATTATCAATATAAAGCAAAAGCTTTGGTAACTGTACTTTATAATTACTATTCAGACATTTGTCAACCTTGAACTCAGCAGACACTGAATCTGAAAGCCCTACCATCTTCTATTTCATCCATTGATCTACTGAATTCTCCCTCCCAATCGTCAATTTAGTGTCATTCTCTTTCAAATCACTTTCCTCCTTATCTGCAAGACCAAAACTGGTAGTTCTAAACCTTGGCTTTTTAGTTTATTGCTTTCAGTTGAAATTAAAACATCCTTTACTATAGTAACAACGTTCTGTTAAAGGTTTGAGGAAATCAACTTTTGTTGCAATAAAAAATAATGTTAATTATATTTAAAAATTGATTTCATCAATTCAAATATTGTCTTTACAGAAAAAAATGTATATCATATGAGCAGCTTAAATTTAGTCACTAGTCCCATAAGATCATATTTTTAAATTGAATCCATTATTTTATAAATATATATAATTATACACATCATAGCACATTTATGGGTGTGCATGGTACAACTGATCAAAATCAAAATATTTAAATTACACTCTGCATTTATGAAATATGTTTTCTTGGACTGGCGGGTTATTGTACTGAGTGTTTTGAAGGGACAAATGGTCCTTTTTATTGCTTTTTGTTTTATCGTTTGTCTTGTTCACATCACATTCATAGGACGGATATTTTAGTCTGTTTCATCCCTCATATATATTTATATGTAAAAATTGTAAAGATGTGAAGAGATGGACAAAAAACATTCAATCATTAACATTCTGTACTCTTTAAGATTGGAACTAATTCTTAAAGCCATGGTTTTCTGTACATTCCTAGGTAGTTTGCAGCTGCTTTATTCATATCAATTGGACTTTCGATGCTACTTTTTTACATTCTTTATCACTACTGTGATGGATAAATGCTCTTTAATCAGTAACATGTTGCTGTAAAACTAAAATGTCATAACACCCATACTGTAGAGACTCATAAAGTTATATTGAGAATACAAATGTTCAAGTTTCATGCATTTAATCTTTAAAAAATGACGTTTTTAAGGATTGTGTATATAACAATTTGCATCACATGAAATATCTGAGAACCAATTTAAAAACTTTAAGTTTACTCTACACTTTGACTTGTTAGAAGGAAGCAATCATTGGAGTAGCATAACAAGTCACTTTCAGCAGCTTGAGTAAAGGAACTGAACCTGAGAGACATTCTTTTGTATTGCAAAACTAAGTCAAGTAAAACATTTTTTTATTTGTTTCGTTTATGTCTTAATGTAAATCGGACCTGAACATCGCGTCATTTAATATTGCAGCATAAAACCTGAAAAGCATATTCCGCATCATTGAAACAAAAAAATGGACAGGAGTAAAGACCTTTTAACCACCAAATATCTGAACTGATTGCATTGCTGACTGAGGATATTAAATTTTGTGAATAGCCAACAAGTTTACCTCAGGACTCCTAATTTTCATAATCATTGTATTAATCTAAGTGTTATAGAACTTGTTAATTGATATTAGTGATGCAGACCTAAGTTTTGAGAATTTTTAACAATTCGGTCTACGATCTCAAGGTCTAGCATAGCTCGCCTTTTGCTTTTGCTAGGCTTTAGTCATAGTTTTTGCCTGATTTTTGTAGTATGAAATATATAAAATGCATTTTTTTTTCATTCTATTTATAAATCCAGGGTATCAACCAGGAATATAAAGCACGCTCTTTACTGTGCAGCTTGCTAGACTTCTCATTACTGGTTTATCCAAATTTGTTTAATTTGGGTTTTTCTTATAAGCTTTAGAAAGGTCATTAAAGATGTTATTTTAAGACTATTTATGTCTCTGATCGAAAACATGACAGCTGAGTCTAAGAATCTCTGTATTGTATCAACACAGTGGTGTTTTTTATATGCCACAATTATTTTAAAATGTAATGTTTCGTAGAAAAAATGGTATGATATGGTATACATTTTAAACATTGCTTTCTTGAATAAGGGTAATACATTAACAATCAGTTCATCTACTTGCATTACAAATAAGTATTTAAAGTTCTTATCAGGGTACATGCATTGATTGACTTTTTCATATTTTGCAATATTTTTTCTCTTTGCAATTTAGTATTACACAATGCAGACTGTTCAAATATTTTACAGTATTTAATAGGATAAATCATATTTGCTGTTACTTCTGCTAGAGTATCATGACAGAATGCCAGTTAAAGGGTGCAAAAGTGACAAGAAATATATTTTTGATTCATTTTCTGTTATTAGGTGAAGGCGCGTCTCTTAACATCTTTATTTTTATGGAGGTGGTTAAAAACATCTTTCATGTATTTCCTTGAATTGAAATCAGCTCCAGATTAAATAAGACTGGTCAGAAAAGCATTTAAAATTCAACTGTGCAAAAGAGGAACTCAAGAATTTTATGGGACTCAACATGGCTGTGGTTAAAAAGAATGGATGGAGTCAATGGACTCTTGGAGTCCTCATTTTTCATTACACATATCATGCAACTTTTTGTAACTAAATAATAATTTTCAAAATCAAAACTTCTTTATTTGTTTATAAGTTTTACTTGATATTATTTAAATATTTCAGGGTAATCAATTTTTGTCACTTGCAATAACCTCTCATTATAATGACATTGTCTGTTCACCTTCAATTTGTTTTACTTATATAGCTGGTACAAAAATAGAGAATGAGCTGAAGCCATTTCCTTATATGAAACTTGTTCCTTTTCATAATAATTTACAATTTTACATTACAATAGTTGGAAGTCATTTACATAAAATCAATGTTGCCTCTATTGCAAGCGTGTGTGTAAATGTGTGATTTTGAACCGCATAAATTATCCAATAATGCATTTATGTTGTCTAGTTTTTATAAACGTTTTTTTTTAATTCTATAAAATTTACCTATATGCTTTGTTGCTGCTTTTTTTTTTAATTTAATGTCAATTCATCCTCAGCTGCCTTATCTGTGTTTGTGTGTGCCATTGCTTTAA
This sequence comes from Elysia chlorotica, assembly GCA_003991915.1. Classification (NCBI taxonomy): domain Eukaryota; kingdom Metazoa; phylum Mollusca; class Gastropoda; family Plakobranchidae; genus Elysia; species Elysia chlorotica. Next base: position 57,421 of record RQTK01001380.1, on the reverse strand, counting down.
ATACTTATATTTCTTAAGTACAATGCTGCTTACATCTCAACCACTGCTATTACAATTTTCTGTTTTGCCACTAAACTACCAACACATGACGACAATGTCTTAAAATCTGCTTTGTGCAGATAGATATTGTTTGATTCTTAAATTGGTTAGCAGAGTTTTGTGGCATTATAGTCACTGAAATAGAATGTTGGGCTAAGTTTCCACATTGATCCCTTCACATCTCATTCCATTACAGCTGCTGTCTTGTTTTATAAAACCCCAATGCATCATAAATGTATTAAACCTTGTTTGCTGACCCTTTTTTTATTGTATTTGAAAGTTAATCAAACCCACTTAAAAGCAGGAATGCCAATTTGTGCATCACTGTATCTGACCCTCATAAATAATTAGTTTTTATTTATTTAGAAATAGTTTTAAACAATTACTCAAATATATTTTATGTCTTTTGAATAAGTAAGTCTAAAATATAAAAATCCTCTTGCATTACTTATCAGTATCAATAATAAGGGTATGGTTTTAAACTTAAAATTTACTATTGAGTTAAATGGGTTTTATACATGCATTCAGCCATCTTACAGAATAAACTCTTTTAGTAATTTACATTTTTTCTACTTTTTTCGTCAAGTCTGTAAAATTTGATTTAGTGTTCAGAATATACTGTTAGAATAATTATTAATTTAAATATTTTCCACTTCACGGAGGTCTTGCTTTACTCATTTTTCCCTCCTCCTATTTTGCAATAATGTAGCACACCAAGAAGAGGTGATGAAAATATGTCTTTCTTACTTGTGTTTTTTAAATGTTGTTCAGAGTTTTGAGATTGTTTCAGAGATTAATGTAAAAGGGTGGAAACACAGTGGAGGTCGCACCTTCCCTACAAATCGGCGACATAAAACTGCGCGGAAAAAAGGGCGAGCTGGTAGAAACAGAGTGAGGGTCGCAAATTCCCTCCAAACGTCAGAGCGACAAAATCACGTGACGAGAAAAATTCACAGTGTGTGTTATTATTGCCTAGAACTAAGTAGAAGCATTGTTATAGGAGATGGATGTGAATGAAGAAATACTTCAATGGATGATACTAAAATGGCTGAGAGAAGCTTGGGCGAGATAGTGCGACATCCACTGTGTTTCCACGTAAAGGAATGTGATGGGGATGCTGAGTATTTTGCTTTTTTGTTTGAAATTTTATTTCCCTGTAAAAGTTTTACTTTTTTTAACAAAAGGTATTTGTACTTTTTAAATGGAGAGGATTTGTTTTAAATCTATCGTTTTTCTTCTTCATAACAATATTTTTTTTTAAATAAACATGGAAGTATTAAAGTATATGTTTGTCCTGTTGTAAAACTTATAGGGTTAACATTTTAATCATTTTGGTAAATAATGAACTTTTTTCCATCAATAGACTAATTACAAAGCATTTCTTACCACCCTATAGTTTAATATAGTGAAAATACTGCAAGGACCTAATCTTTTTAAGAGAAGAAAAACAGAGCAAAATATTGATATTGATTGCATTTTATTGTGCATTATTACACTGCAGTTACAAGAACGTAAACAAAATACCTTTTGTTTTAGTTTTTAACAAATATTGAGATGATCTGATTTTGAATTCCTATCATCTCTTGCCACACTTCTTTTTGGTGATTGTTTTTTTCATTTTTAGTGTTGGTTTAATTTGTTAATAGGTTCACATTTTGTTTACTATCAACAAACAGTTAATTGGAGGAGAAAAAAAAAAAACTTTGGAAGTGCAGGATGTAGGAAGAGTCAGAAGTATGAGAAGTGTTAATTTTTTTATTCAACTTGTCATTAAAAAACATATTTTTATTATGTATGCTGTGGTATGAAGTGTCTTTTTAACTTTTTTTTCTTTTTTTTTTTTTGGAAAATCATACTGTTGAGATTGTATTTGTTTCCCTAATTTTTTTTTTCACAATATTTGATTTTTTTTTAGGCTGGTTGGTTTTTACCAATAAAAGAAACATGGTGTGAATTTCAGACATTTATAGTCAAGTAATTTTTTATTACTTAAAATATTTTTCACCCTCAAGTTAGTGGAAGAGAGGGAGAGAGGGAGAGAGAGAGAGAGATAGAGAGAGAGAGACAGACAGACAGACAGACAGGCAGACAGACAGACAGACAGACAGACATAAAATAATATGTGTACCTATCCAAAACTTTTCGTCGCGTGCAGGTTCAGTGGCTAATACAACAACAAAAAATTATTTCAGGGACATGCAGTCGCCTTATTCAACATGATTATCTTTCTTTAGGAACTACATTTTATACAATGCTGCCCCTTTGCTTCTTCGTCTACGCAGTGAAAATTGTTGAAGAAGTGGTTTCGGTTTAATATTCATACTTGGGTATGATTAATTGATCACACCTGTTATGACCTAATACTAGTAAACAATTTTGAGGAAATACATTCAATGGGCGTTGACGAAGTGCCCAGAACATGATCATCTCACGAGGCACAAAATAGCAAAGCCATATTAAGATGTGGTGATGAGGCACAAAATAGCAAACCCTAGTATTAAGGTGTAGTGAGATTCACGACTCAGCAAGTAGACCAGCTTAGACGAGGGGATCTCATTCCCCTATGATTGCCAGAGGATGCATAATTGTACATGTACAATGCGTTTTATGGGGGATCGCTTCGGGTGTTTGTATGTGTGTGTGTGGGGGGGGGGGGGGGGGGGGGGGTTGAAGTTCCACGACGGGCGCGAGCCCCACCTTAATATGCGGCATAGAAATAACCAATCTCACTGTTTCCATACGTTGAGACAGTGGTGAAGGCGGGCGTTACAATCACTACAAATTATAGAACTAGCGTCTTTATAATAACAGCTTTAGTCGACACGCTTAGGCCTAGTCCTCCGAGAATTGAATTACGCTTTTAATTGTTGAGGTTGGATAATAAGGCGACTGATGTGTAAGCTAAAATAAAAATCATTAAATAAGTTAAGACATTGTCCAGGTCGTTTTTAATCTCTGCTCACACACACACACACACACACACACACACACACGATGACTCCTCCTGAACAGCGACCGTGTTTTGATATTTGAAATGGGAGAGAGTCTTTTACCATTAAAAGTTTCAAGTTAAAGAACGTCGATTTTTTTATTTAACAGTCCATCAATAATAATTACAAGACACTATACATAAATTGGATAAGAAGCCCGTGTGCTCCTTTGCAGTAGTGTTGTGGTGGTGGGGAAGTCGACGGTTGGCCCTCAGTTTGCGATGTCATGTCCCTCTATCAAGACGGCCAGTAGACAGCCATGGCGATGTCCTTTGTAGGCGACTGATTGCTACTGGGTAGGAAGTACCCTTTCTGACCATTTTCCATGTATTAACTTCAGTTGCTTCCTTTTTTACATACATCTTTAAGATCGCGTTGCATCTTTTTTACTGAGGACCATCCGTCAGGTTGGTGAGAGAGAGAGAGAGAATTGTTTTATTACTGCCAATGCTATCAGCCACACCAATGTCTTATTTGTGATCAGCTCCAAGTTTTACAGTTTTACTTTCGATTTCACCATCAGTCTTCATCTTGTCTACTTATTTCACCAGCATCATGTCTACGACTGTATACTAAAAACAACCAGATGTTAGATCTACTATCTATTTGTATATTTTCTAAACAATGTTTGCTTTTCAAACAATCCCTATGTGAAGAAAGCAGGCGGTTAGACCAACATCAATACCAAGTGTATAATGTTCTAGGTCTAGATCTAGATATATAGAACTGCCCTTTCCATTTAGCCCCCTGCATTCCGAACCATTGTTCAGTTTCATCTCTTCATCCCAATCTCTTTCTCTCCATCTCAGACTTGCTCTTCCCCATTTTGGAATAGACTGAGTTATCAAACAGTGTCTCGTCCAAGATAGATCTCTTAAATTAAGGTACAATGTAGGCCTAGATCTACTTGAAATGTGAAACCCGGGAAATTGGAAAAACCCAGATAATTCTAGGAAAAGATGTCTTTCTTCTTAAATTTCCCAATTATACCAGTAATGCATTTTTTTTTTAAATTGTAAAACCCATCAACCAATAGACAATATCAATAAGAACACATACTCTCGCGGGACCTAAATCGCACCTCCGGTATCGAATATATATTGTTCCCATCTAAGCAAATGTGACGGGACTGCAGCGAGTAATGAGTACCACTTTGAGGATTTTGTGTATATATCTATATGGCTGAAGACAATTAAAGTGGTTCGTTCCTTCTTTAAACCTGAGTAAAAACTCAGTCCGAACATTAAGCACGCTGCACACTAGCTCCCCATATAAAAATCTCTGTGAGTTTTCTTTTTGTGAAACGTCTCACTAAATCTGTAGTCTTTGGTGATACCATAGAAGGTTTAGATCTAGTTATAGATGTTTGCCGTCCACATCCAATATTCACAGATGCGAGACTGCAGACATTGAAATATCCAAACTAACTTTACTTAGTACTGAGTATGACAATTTCAATGTCTATCTACCCACCTTATCTTTCACTTGATTTGACATTCTTTGTTACCTTATACCCCATTTGGATTGGTCTAGTCTCTATATATTTAGTTTCAAAACATGTAAAAACAGTATTATTTTCAGCATCTAAGGGTTTATCAACACATGTATGTCTTAAAATTAAAGGCTATACATTTTCAAAATGTTTGCTTTTCTTCTGTTTTCAGAGATTGCTTTTTGGTCTTTGTCTCTGACCGAATGACCGTAGATGAATTTTAAGGTAATAAAAACCCTTGCTGATATACTGAAGGAGAGCAGCCATTTATTATACAGATTTGATAGGAAATCACTGAAAATTGATGATCGCCCACTATCAAAATTCAGGTAAATACAAAAGAAAACTGTTTTTAATTACATTTTGTTTAAAATTCCTTTTACTAAGACTTCTTGGAAATCAATTCAGCACAGACCACAAATGGGGCACAATATATATTATAAAAAAAATACAATGTATGTAGCTATGTATTACATGATATATTTGTTGGCCAAAATAGAGACATTTAATCACAAGTGTCTTAATAAAAAAGTCCTTGTTCATACTGTAATATAATTATATAGGCCGTATTAAATTTCTTTTTTTTTTATTATCACATGGCTTTAAAAATTACTAAAAGTTATGATATACATTTCTTTTTTTTTGTCATATGTGTACAGGTACATCTATTCTAGAATGTTAGAAGAAATGAGTGAATCTGTAGCAAAGGACCTCACACCACCACTTGCTGTTAGAGGTAACTTCTTACAATACATTTCTTTACAATACATTTTCAACATTTTTTACTTACATCGCCAAATGAATGGGTATAAGAAGAGTGGCATGCAAGTTAAATAAATGAGAATTGACATGCTTTGAGTCATGAAAGTTATAGTATTTTGTTAAAACTTATTAAATGAATTTTTTACCATTACAATTTTTTTTTATTTCAATTATTTTGCCACACTTCTGTTATTTACCTAATTCAAAAAGATAACATGCAATATTCATGATCTATTACAAAGATGCTTTTTTCAGCTGTTACACATTGTTCAAGTTGATCTTGTATTTAAATAGTTTTAATTTTTTACATATGGAATTAATTGTCTAGAATCTTTTTAACACAGTGACTCTAACCCTTTCAAATCTGACGTGACTTGTAAGCTGTTGACAATACTTGAAGATTTTTTTCCACAGCAGGTTAGGTACTCAAAAGTGAAATTGTTATTTTTTGTTCTTGTTTATTTTTTCAGAGGACACACAGAAAAGTTAGTTTTAGAAATGTGCTTTACTTTTGAATAATAATACATGTATTTTTATTTCTATTTTTATAATGTTCAACTTACTTTGATGATCGATCTACATGACTTAATACTGTATTATGAAATTTGTTTCTCTCAGGCATGACACAACTCCAGAGGGAGGCCTTTGTCAAATCTGTCAAAGTTCCAGGCTTCAAAGTTCCCAAAAAGGAGATTGGGAACAGCCAGAAGGCATGGAAACCTCTTGTTCTAAAGCTTCCAGGTTTGAAGCCAGTGGCGGAGCTCTCTGACAATGACCCACATAAAGACTCACATAGTCTTATACTCTTAGATCCAGAGAAGCTGACAACAGGGTCTCTGTCACAGCAACAAGTGGAGATGCTTGAGCGGTTGGGACTGAATACAAAGAAGCCAGATAAGTTTGAAGTAATAAATGGAATTTTTTTCATATTATAAATTGTATCCTCTTTTATTTTTACTGTGATAGATTTGTAATTGTATATAGTTATCTTATTATCCTTAAATGTATAACCACACATCTTCAATGCAAATTCTTAAAGATAGACAGTTTCTAAAGGAGGCTAATTGATATTCCATTCTTGCATTGGCTCTGATTTTGTTAAAAAACAAAAAATGAAAGAAAGAAAGAAAATGATATATTATAAAGTCGATATTTACAAGTTTAAGCTTGTTTATCTTAATCAATGATTAAAAATTTTATTGATTCAAATATACAGCATAAAGATGGCCCTAAGTATATGCATAAGCATTTTAAAATTGAAAGATATTGATCTGAATCTAAGGTTTACTTTAGTGTGGGTTACCAATAATGGGATCCAGATAGACAATTCTAAGTGAGACTCAGATACATTAAAGAAGGTTTATCAATACATGGATGATTGCTAAATCGAGTTCCTTTAAGAAAGATGCATATCAAAAGAGTCAATTGCCTTGTCCATAGCTAATACCTATTGCAGCGCTCTACAAACCAGCTAGAGGCTCAAGGAACTTGCAGTGCTTTTCCCTTTGCCCTTGATTTTGTTTCACTTTACTTCCAGTTAGCCGCACCATATGTATTTGTGACTGCATGTCCACAATCTTTCAACTGTAGTCACTCAATTTGCCTATGGCCAAACATTATAGTACCTAAGCCCGGCAACAGTTGTAACTCAATATTAATGGTCACAGATTGGTAGCATCATTGGTTGCGGTCTAGCGCTTTTTTTCTTTCTGATTACCAGCCTGTACATAATATTTGTGGGAAGTCATACAATGCATTGGGATTTTGGATTGGACAGAGCCAAAGTAGTGTAAATTTGACTACTCAAATCAGTTTCAAGGCAGTGTGTCTTAGCTCTGTTGTCGTGGTTGAGGAACTGACTCTGGCTTTGTATTAGACTAAAATCGCAGTTTTGCTGGGTCACTGAAAATATCAGGTAAATAAAAGTACTTCATTAAAGCTAATTTGATCTTCTTTAGAACTGTATACATGTAGCATACACGAGCTGTGGATGCTCAAATAAGAAATTTATACCTAAATAGCTTTCTTTTCTTTTTATTTTGCCAGGTGAAGCTTGGCTATGAAAACTGGTCCGTGGCTGATGTGATTCGAGCAGTCTTGCCAAGTGAGGTAGAAAATGTTACATCCTTCACTCAAGTCGGCCACATCGCTCATCTGAATCTGAAACCAGAAACCTTACCCTATAAAGAACTTATAGGTAATTTTTTGCACTCCTTGTAATTTTAATCTGCCTCTTGTTTTGCTTTGTATGCTTTTGTACATTTGTAAACATCTTAAAGGTGTAACTGTATAATTAGAGTGTTACCTATCATAGACTTTTATTAGAATTTACATTAGCAAATGGTTATATGATCAAGTCTATAAAATTTTGAAGTAAGTAAATCTAGCTTCAAAATAGGCATAGGTTTTATAAGTGAAATAATTATATTTCGTCTGGTTGTCTAGGCTACAAAGCTCAGGCATAAAGCCAGTCATATTTCATCCACATAACCCCAAGTAAAAGAAAGTTCATACTAAAGAAAAATAAAGAAAATAATTTGAACTTTTGAAAGACTTTTACTCAAATGAGATTGATTTATATCTACCTTGCACTTAATTACAAGGGTTCCTTATACTCCATTGTATATGTAGTGTCAGTGAACAATAGAAAGATGTTTTTCAAAGGTCTGTATCCTTAGAAAGTTGAAAAAAAAATAATAACAATTTGTTGGGGTTTTTTTGTGTACAATTGTACATCCAATTATAAAGAAAGTTGCTTTAAAAAAAATTTCTTTTGAATGTTTTTCCGTTCTCTATCCAAAGGTGAAGTGATTTTGGACAAAATTCCCTCTGTTAAAACTGTGGTGAATAAACTCAACATGATAGACAACACCTACAGGAACTTCAGTATGGAGCTGCTTGCAGGGGAAGACAACTTTATTACTCAGACAAAGGAACATAACTGTGTATTTGAGTTGGATTTCTCCAAAGTTTACTGGAATTCAAGACTTTGTAAGATGTTTGAAATAGCTAGGGGCATGCCTTTTCAGTATTCAAATTTTAAAATAACAGTCGGTTATACCGTTGATTTTCAAACTATAAGGATTAAAATTTTATTTTCCTATTTTTGATGAATAAGTGCTCAGTCCCCAATGATTTAATAATACAAACCTTAATAATAACAATTTACCTATATCTGTAACATGTGAGCTCTCATATCTAGATAATAGGCCTAAGTATTGTAATGGTTCAGTTAATTCACTCTTTGAGCATATAACTATTTTTCTTTTGATACCGGTACTTCACTTTTAAAATACCCTATCAATAATGAAATTAAATATGTATATAGACACCCAATCTAGTCTGGGTTTCTTTATCGGCTTCGTGCAGAATCAAATGTATTTATTTGTGCACAAAACCATGGCTGCCCCCATATCTGAACAACATTGCTGACTCTTTTTTTTCCTCACTCAGCTACAGAACACCAAAGGATAACAGAACTGGTCCCCAAGGAATCTGTGGTATATGATGTTTTTGCTGGTGTAGGGCCTTTTGCCATTCCACTCGCAAAGAAGAAATGCTGCATAGTTTACGCCAATGATCTCAATCCCGCTTCTCATGCTTCTCTTGTGAATAATGTAAAGCTGAATAATATCAAGACAGGGCATATTATTGACTCCAACCTTGATGGAAAAGATTTTATTTTAACTGTGATTAGGGAGGACTTGGAAAAAAGGCTAAAACAGCAAATAGATAGTAGTGTGTTGACTCAAAAGAGTGACAGTACTGATGTTACAGACGTCCCTAATGGAGAAACGAACTCACAGTCAGAAGATTCAACACAAAAACCCACTCAGGGTCACAAGCAATCTACTCAGGCTGTGAACCCTTCCTTTGTCATCATGAATCTTCCAGCAATGGCAGTAGAGTTCCTTTGCAATTTCAGGGGCATTCTTAAAAATTGTTCGCTGTTGGAAAATAATGAAACAGCTTTGAGATCTGTTCTTCCTCATGTGTACTGCTATGCATTCTCTCCTAAGAGAGATATGGACACAGAGCTCAGAAAACGAGTGATGGAAGCTCTAGACTGCCCATTGCCCTCTGACTTCAATGTGCGGCTCGTGAGAAATGTGGCGCCAAACAAAGAGATGATGTGTATCTCATTCAAGCTCTGGCCTGAATTGGTACTGGATGTTCAAGAATCTGCAAAGAGAAACAATGAAGATGAAATTGTAGACTTTGGTATGTCCTTTTCACCTTACTTGGGTCTCTTGGTTAAAAAAAATAAAAATTAATTTAACTAACTCAAAATGGCTGAATAAAATATTTTCTCAGTTCATACTTGATAATCTCATTATTTGTTTGTTGTTGTTGTTGTTGTTGTTGTTGTTGTTGTTGTTCTTGTTTTGTCTGTAAAATTGCACTTATCTAATGCTAATGTTTCTTATCTTTGTAATTCATGATATGAATTTGACACATCTTGACTCTTTTTTTTTCTTTTTTTACAGATGAGCCCATTGGTAAAAGGCAGAAGCTGGTTAAAGAATCTGATTTACTTTAGAAGATGAATGGAGATAGGAAAGACAAGAGAAAAATAATCTGAGAAGTTTTTAATGCAGGAAAACACAATCATTATCAAGTTTAAACATAAGAGAGAAGAGCAAATTAAATAACTTAAAATTTTTTTTTTCATTTTCTGTAATTCTTTTATGTAACCAATATTTTTTTTCTCTCTCTTTCTTTATTTTGATGGTATATTGACAGTTTTGATACGGTTTGGTTTAATGTGTTTTTAAGTTCATGTTAAAGATTCATGCTATGATCAGTGATATGATCGTGATAGTAAAAGAAGGAATAAAGGATAAATAAAGGCCCACTACCAGTGGCAGTTATTGCCCAGTGAAGTAGTGGAACCAGTAATGTTCTTTCATAGTGATTCAGTGACGGGACGCGCCACCCTTAATGGGATAAATAAATTGACTACTGTATATGAAGCAAAATTTTATTTTACCCATTTACTTCAAAGGTATATATATAAATATATCTATATATTTTTACTTTGAAAGTTACTACCTGTTGCCTTGAAATATAAGCGTGGAAAAAAGTCTGCTCATTTCATATTTGGAAGTGAATACACTGCTTGTTTTCAACATGATTAAGGTAGAAAAACATTGTCGGCCCAAAAATATGGCTTGAACTTTTTTAAGCTTCTCTTTTTTATGAATAAATGAAATAAATAAAGATATTAAGTAAACTGTAAAGAAATTTGCTGTCGTTTTTGTTGTTTTGTTTTGTTTTGTTTTCTTGCTAATAGTAATACCCAATTTCCTTTTAAAATGATTGATATAGGAGTTAGCAGCTATCAATTTTATACGCCTTTCCAATAATGCTGGAATAAAATAAAAACAACCTATCACTAATATCAGTCAACAAATGAATTAATAGGCTCGCTACCCTAAAGTGTTACTCTTTTTTGTACATCCCCTACTATACCATCCCAATTTTCTAACTGAAGTTCATCAAGCAATGGCATCGGATTATATTTAATCAATAATGTTCAAGAAATCTAAGCTGAGCGATTCAAACCATGATTAAAAGATAACAATGTATGAAAAATGGAGAAAAAATGACACATTTGAAAATAAAACCACAGAGATGTCCATTGTATTCAAAATGCATCAGATTGTTTAACAGAACTCTACAAAATGATATCACTTATTGTCAAATCATAATAACCTCTATTTGTAAAAAAATGCTCTTAGAAGTAGAAAAGAAGAGCCATTTCTATAAAAATATTTTTTTTGTGCTCCTGGTTCTGTTTTACTTTTTATTCACCAAGACTGCAGCTATATTCAAGATCTTAGTTTCATTTTTTTACCAAAGTAATGTACATGTATTAGAGTTTTTTATGGTTGATTTAAGTTTAATGAAATTAAGAACACTTTAGTTTTAGTCTTTAGTCGATTATCATTTTTTTTATTTGCATAAAGTAAAGACTTCAGCCTATGAAGTTTTTTGCAGGCAATGATTGGTTTGGTTGGTTGGGTTTTAACGTCCAACATCAGCAACTTATAGGCTATCTCGTGGACGGGCCCCAAGACGAACGTCTGACAATTTTATGTGCTTGCAGGCAATGAAAACCATATTATTATATGCTAATGAGCATCACATTTACTGCATCAAGAATTTTATTATACACTGTATTGGTGTTGAAGATCTGCTTTGTGCCTCTCAAAATCTTACACAGAAAATAAGAAAATTTGATACAGTTGAGGTGGTTTAAAGTCCAGCGTCACTACTATATAGGCTATATTGTAATGCAATTTACAAGATATGAAAAGAAAAAGGCAAGATATAAAGGAATGTGTCTCATCTAAAATTATTCACAAAGAGAGAGTGCTGGTGTTTTTAAAATAATAGACTGTATTCCCATTTTCACACTAGATTTTCAATAAATTACTGAGCAGTACAAGTAGACCTACCGTACTCAGGAGAGTGTTATTTTTTAACAGGATACAAACGGTGTCCTTAAAAAACAATAATAAAATAACTTCCGCCTTTGGCGATCACATTCTCTTGTGAAATACATGTACTTGAAAGTTGCTCCCATTAAAATATAAGCTGAAAGAGAGATTTAATAATAATAATAACAATAATAATAATAATAATAATAATAATAATAATAATAATAATGATAATGATGATGGTGATAATGATAATGATGATGATGATGATGATAATAATAATGACGATAATGTTATGTGTATTTATAATAAGTTAATATAACAACAATATGGATGATAAAGAAGAAAACCTGAAATGAAAGGTGCAATATTAAATCGTATAAAGAATAATCGGTGTGAAAAGAAGAGAATTTTCCTAACATCAATGTGTGTGTCAAGTGATAATTATGTACATGCAGAATACAACAATAAGGATAATGAAGAAGAAAACCTGCAATGAAAGGTGCAATATTAAATCGTATGAAGAATTTAGTGTCAAAAAAAGAGAAATTTCCTAATATTAATGTGTGTGTCAAGTGATAATAAATATGTACATGTATGCAGAATAAATGGAACTCAAATCGTCACTGCTAATAGCGCTTCATACATTAATGCACGGTCTAAACAAATAAAAAAATGTTTTCTGAAAACACACTTTGTTTCCAAGTTCAATTTACGGTTTTCTCCATCTCTTCCTCGTTCTTCTTTCTCTACTATTGCTACCATTTCTTCCTCTTCCACTTATTGATTATTTTATTTTTTTAAAGTTCATTTTGCGTGTAATGAAGGTAAAATGGTAGACGCACACAACGCGACTAGGTTATCACTTAAATCCTCCTAGTGCTAGGCCTAGTCGTATGCTCATATGCCATGGGCATAACTAAGTTATCCTCCTAGTCCTAAAAAAAAGTTCGTGACAGAAAAGTTAAAAACATTTTGCCTGCTTGAAAGACACCTATTATGATTAAAGAGCAATGATTATAATATTTATAACAATTAAAGTGGCTCTGGTATTTGATTTACATGAGCTTCAATATCAATTAAAATTATTGTAAGTAAACCAAATGTAATCTTTACCAAATAAAGTACATTTATTCTCTAGTTTATGAGAAGATGAATCATTTATAAATGAGTATTATATTTTGACTTGCTTTACAAAGTCGTACCAGGCTTGACCATAAACACAACAAGATGGTGGTGCTTGTTGTAGTCAATGTTTTGCCCAGTTACAAATGACTTACCGTCATACTTCCTAGATCTGATTGGGATCTTTTTCAATTAGACCTTCCTAAAATAAACACATTATAACATAAGATACAATCATACATCATCGGCAGCTCTGGTGCGTAACCTTTGATTATAATCTAGATCTAGTTCTAGATTAGATTCTAGATTTCTCTAGAAATGAGATAGACTCTGTTCTGTAGATCTAATCTTTGTGCTGTTGTTATTCACATCACTAATACTCCTTTATGATATTTATCTCTAAGTGGTAATAGCATAAAAAGGTTTGTTAAAAGTAAAGGGTAGATCTATATACAGTGGTTTAAAAGATCCATGCATAGGATTATCACAGTTAAATTTTTATTATACACACCAATATCCTTCAGATAATCTAGATCTAGATCTTATACCTCAGTAGGCAATCGTACCAAGCACTACCATTGAAATCTAGCAATTGATCCTCCAGCCATTTATAATGTAATGTATGTTATATGAATTCGGAGACCCACAGGGCATCTAAGGCCCTGATTAATTCTGTAGAGTCTAAATTATTGTAATGATGACCCACTGATGTGTAGGCCTACATACATGGATTTGGATGGAACGTTCTGATGTGTAGGCCTACATAGCCTACATGGATTTGAATGGAACGTCAAGTAGATTCTTAGGACCCAGATTTAGATCTAGCGTAAAGCAGAGCCACCTGAAAAGGGCATATTAAATATCCTGTTCAAATAGTAGGCCTATTTACTGGGGTAGCATTCTTTTCGAATGCTGTAGGTTACACAATGTATACATACCTCACCCTCTCCCCATTTATTAAAAAAGAATGTGATGTTTTACTTTAAAACATAATTATTTCTTTGATTTTTGTAGCCAAAGCTGTCAAGCTTAAGCCATGTGCGACCACCACCATTTGCGCTCTCCTGCACCTGTGGGACTGGTGGACCATGTTGGTAGCCTGTCGGATAATTTTGCAGAGCTGGTGGAGACAGAGGACTATGCAGATATTACTCTATTGGTGGATGGTGCTCGTTTCCGAAGTCACAAAGTAATTCTTGCGGCCCGGTCAGAATTTTTCAGGTAATATAGTAATTAGTATAGTATATGGGTTCTCTAAGGATGTCCATGGAACCATGAGGATGAAAGGGATAATAAAAAAAAAAATATAGAGACACAGCAAAGAATATATGAATTGGTTTTAATTAGGCCAATATATATAATAAAGTACAATATATACATTTTTTGAAAGATTATTATTAATTTAAAATGTACAATTTATTATGATAATAATAATTATTATTATTATTATTATTATTATTATTATTATTATTATTATTATTATTATTATTATTATTATTATTATTATCATTATAAATATTTACTACTACTACTACTACTACTACTACTACTACTACTACTACTACTACTACTACTACTAATACTAGTGCTAATATAATTTTTTTGTAATTTAAAGAATTATTATTATCTTTATTATAGAACTGAAAAGATATTTTTGCCCAGAATGGCAAAATGACATGTACTTCAAAACTCAATTTGAGGCATGCTTTTGTTCAAATTTCAGGGCATTGTTATATGGCGGTATGAAGGAGTCACAACCAGGTACTACTGAAATTGAACTGCAAGACACACCATCCTTGGCCTTCTCTGCTCTCCTGAAGTACATTTACTCAGGACGAATGAATCTGGTAGAGATTCAGGTGTGTTGTGAGGACAGCTTTTAAAAATTACTTTTGATTAAGAATAATTTTATACATATAAAAAATAATGTAAAATAAAATTAATATCTAAATCTAGTCAAAACATGTGTTAAACCACATCAGCATCAAATGTCCACATCAGCATCAAATGTGAAAGTAAAGGGGGGAAAAGATACAGGAATTAATGTTGAAGATAGTGTAAATTCCCTTTTCCTTCATAAAGTTTATTGTGGGTGTTTTCAAGACATCATTTTTTGTTTTTTTTTTGGTCCCCAGGAAGAAAATTTGCTTGATATTCTGAGCCTGTCTCACAGATTTGGATTTGTTGAACTGGAGCTTTCGATTTCAGACTACCTAAAAGCAATACTAAACATTCGCAATGTTTGTCACATCTATGATCTGGCTAATATCTACAGGTAAGCTGGAGTCTTGCGTTTGCCTCAAACATAAATTTTTCATTGTTTACTAAGTATTAAGAAAACAACTGATCCAAGACTTTCAACCATATGGTGGATTGGTGAACAGTTAAAGAACCAATTCAGTCAGCAAAAAATTAACTTCTATGAAAATAAATGGATATAATATATATTGATTAGTTTTTATTTGTGATGCAATTTGTTCAAAGAAAATAAGCTTATGAGAAGGCTAATGAAAACATAATATTGATGATGTGTATAACTGTAGTTAATTTTGATCTTTTACATTCTTTCACCAGTCTTACCTCACTCTGCAATGTTTGCAAAGATTATATTGACAGACATGCCCAGGAGGTGCTTACTTGTGAAAGCTTTCTCTCCTTGTCACAAGTAAGTTATAAAATGAATACATGAATGTCAACTAAGGGTTAAACAAATATTTTGAAAAAGAAAAGTGTCTAGAATGGTTGATCGAGAAACTATTTGTACAAAGTAGTTAGTAGGCCTTCTTTAGTTTAGGAATGTATTTTTTTTTTTTTTTTTTTAAGCACTTAGTATGTCAGTATTTCATAAAGCTTTCATGAACATTTTTTTTTCATTCACATGATAATGTAAGTGATATGAAGAATACTCTCATTGTTATTTTTAAATGAAAATGCTGCAGAGCAGCTGTAAATGACAATTTGGCCCAAAAAAGTAACATATTTTAGCGAAGATAAGAAACCTTTTATATAATGAAAATTTTTTACATTGTTTCCTGGAGTAGGTTTTATTTATTAAGTTTTATAAATCATTTACTTCAAGTTCAGTTATTCTTTGTTTTTGAATAAATATCTGACACTACTAAATTTTTCAGGCCTCTATGCGTGACCTCATCTCTAGAGACTCGTTTTGCGCACCAGAGATAGAAATATTCTCTGCTGTTTGCAACTGGGCCGAGCACAACAAAGGCCAGGACCCTACTCCAATCTTGGATGCTGTGCGCCTTCAACTGATGGGCATGCATGAGTTGTTGAACAGTGTGAGGCAGACAGGGCTTGTCTCCTCTGATGCCATACTGGACGCCATCAAGATCCAGACAGAGAGCAGAGATATGGACCTCAAATACAGGGGATTTTTAGGTAAGATATCTTACGTTTTTAGGGGTAAGTGTGTCTTTAAATGTTTTTAACATTGCAGGTTTAATTGTTTAATTGCTTTTTTTTTATACAGTGATGCCATTTTTCCGTAATTTAATGGATTTTCAGCATTAAAAAAAGGCAGGCCAGAGTTCAGTAAAAGTTTGTCAAAGGGTTGTGTCTTGTTGTGATAACATATGAGAAGTTTATTAAAGCTTAAATGTTCGGTAAAAGAAATATTGGTCCAGTCGGCATCTCTATATTTTTGGCTTAACCATTTAGTTCATGTGTTTGTTTGTTTTTTCTTTTATAATTAAGACCGTTATAACAGAGAAAGATTGCTTTTATAGATCTTCAAGTTTCAGCACTTCTACCAAAACTTTGCCTTTTGGTGGTTATTTTCCATAATATTTTTCTTGTCTAGACCTAGTTTACATGCAATCTGCTGAAAGCAAGGCCGGTATACAGTTGTTGTTTTTTTACTTTAATTTGAAGAGAGTATCAACTTAAATCCAATTGTTGAATTGAATTAAAAAGAAAGTTTATTATACTTATAGCAATGGATTTAGGTTTTCCTTTTTTTTTTTTTAAAGACAGCAAGATCGAGTCTGGCCTAATAATTGGTATTTGATTATTATCTATCATCCCTGCCTTTTGAAATCATCAAATTGTGTGAAAATTGCTAGAATCAAAACACACAATTATTTAACTTGTTCATACTAAGGCATTTGTATTTCAATATTCCTGGAAAACTAAGAATATATAGAATTGAATTTTATTCATAAAAAAATGAAAGTGAAAAAGTAAAAGTATACAATGTTATGGAAAACAGCTTTGCAAAATCACTTCCATGAACCCAGAACATATATTTTTTATATACACCTTGTATTATGCACCTGCTATTCTTTTTATACATTGTATTATGCACCTGTTCTTTTGGCAGTGATGGAGGAAAATGTAGCAACGACCCGCCTATCCGCCAGTGTAATCAGAGGGGAGATGAAGACAGCACTTCTGGACGGCGATACTCACAATTATGATCTTGACCGGGGCTTCACCCGTCACCCAATAGATGATAACCATGGGACGGGGATTGTCATAAAGCTTGGCCAGCCGTACATCATTAACTCCATCAAGCTGTTGCTGTGGGACAAAGATATGCGGTAAACTCCTCTACTTTTAGTGGTTTTTGTTCTGTTGTTTTTTCCCCCGTAAAATTGATCTGCTTTTAGAGTTTATGTTCTGTTTTCTTTTTCCCCGTATCTAACTTTTTACCAAAGCAAATTCATCAAACATGCTTCAATTTCTAGAATCAAAATGTATAAGTTTAATTACAAATTTGTTGATTCATTCTTTTTAACAATAAAAAAAACTGCTGTTGTTAATGTAAATTTATACATCATCCTCTAAACATATACTAACATTTAGCCAACTTTTGTCATTTTTCGGGAGGGAAGTTTAAAGTTGTTTATTTTTTTCAAAAGGATCTGATTTTCATCAATTTCTATGATTTTTAAAGAAAATTTTGAAAACCCAGTGATGCCAATTTTCCATAAATTTACAGATTTTAAGTATTTAAAAAGGTAGCAGGACATAATTTAGTAAAAATTGTAGAAAGGAGTTGTGTTTGCGAACCAGTTTGCTTAAGGTCTTTCCGCTAGAAGTTTAGTAAAAATAAAGGAGCTTTCAGTTGGCATCACTGAGAACCAAATGGAACATTTTTAAAAACTTATTTTGGCTCTCGTGTGGCTTAGATTAGTATGCGTTTAGAGAGATGATATTGGAAGAAGAAATGTAAATTTGCAAATTGCTGTAGATGCCATGCCTTGCAGAATATGTTGCAATTTTTGCTCTCTTCTAGTTATAAATTCTTCATTGCTTTCAGTTCATTTTGCACTCTGTTGGTTTAAAGTCATTCACAAGTAATTTTTAATGTGTATGACTTTTTTTTGGGGCATTTTTACTGTTTTGTTGCATTTCCTTCGTATATACATTGTATTATGCACCTCTTGTTCTTTGACAGTGATGGAGGAAAACGTAGCCACGACCCGCCTATCCGCCAGTGTAATCAGAGGGGAGATGAAGACAGCACTTCTGGACGGCGATACTCACAATTATGATCTTGACCGGGGCTTCACCCGTCACCCAATAGATGATAACCATGGGACGGGGATTGTCATAAAGCTTGGCCAGCCGTACATCATTAACTCCATCAAGCTGTTGCTGTGGGACAAAGATATGCGGTAAACCTCTCTACTTTTAGTGGGTTTTGTTCTGTTGTTTTTTCCCCCGTAAAATTGATCTGCTTTTAGAGTTTATGTTCTGTTTTTTTTTTTCCTCCGTATCTAACTTTTTTCCAAAGCAAAATTATCAAACGTGCTTCAATTTCTAGAGTTAAAATGGATAAGTTTAATTACAAATTTTTTCATTTTTTTTTTTCATTTTTACTGTTTTGTTGCATTTCCTCTTTCATCAGAAGACTTGCATTGGTGGGTTCTTTACAACTAATTCATGAATAATTTGTTTGCAGGTCTTACTCTTATTTCATCGAAGTGTCAATGGATGATAAAGATTATGAAAGAGTCATTGATCACAGTGGGTACCTTTGTAGATCCTGGCAGAAGTTACATTTTCCTGCAAGAGTTGTCAGGTAAGTGTGCCCTGAAGCTCTTTGTTTATGTTAGTGAGTACGGGAAAATTCTGAACATTGTTCCCTAGGTTCCAGAAGAATGTCATATTCATATGACTGACAATCTGCTCACCCGTATAATAACTTAAAGTTTTATCTGTGGTCTGTGTCAGTTTTATAAGCTACCTTTAGTAAAGAAGTACTTAGGAGGTGTTTTTTTCCTCCTTTATACAATTTTTACATTTTTATAGATCTTAATTTTTAAAGTTTCATTTGCAAAACTGCTGAATCAAGCTATCAGGTTTTGTAATTCGTAGGAAAAAAAGTCACCTCATTGACATCATAATTATTGTTACTAAGTTTGACCACACATAAATGCATCAAGCAAATAAGCAGTAAGATATTTTATGATCTGATATACACTAATGTAATTATACATCTGCATATTTTTAAATATTTCTTAATATTTTATCCTTTTTAATTTTTTAAATATATTTTAGACCTGGTTGTTTAGTGTGTCCGTAATCTGATGTCTACTCTTTGAAAGAAAACATTTCATAAGGTTGACACTTTAAAAATTTTCTTTAAATTGGGGTGTACTGTTTTATCTTCTCGTTGGTTTTTCGACATATTCATTAGATTATCAATCACAACTGTTATTTTAAATGTGACTGATAAGGATATACATAAGCTATTTTAACTCGCATGATCAATTCAAGATCATTGCTTTGTGAAACAGAAGAAAGGATAATGTAAAATTTCACAGAAAAGTAATAAAATTGCAGTGTATTTCTATTGAAGAAAATGGTTTAAAAAAGGTCAAGATGGATTCAAAGTCATTTTGTTTTCTTATTAAATTGTTCATGGCAGCAATTAAAAAAAAAAACATTTCACATCTATACTTTTATAACAAATTTCTCTTTTTTTTTCTTTTTCAAAAATAGGTATGTGAAGGTAGTGGGCACTCACAACACAGTGAATCGAGTGTTCCACCTGGTCTCCTTTGAGTGCTTGTACACCAACAAACCATTTCAGGTGGACCGCGGCCTTACAGGTAGGCAGTTTTTTTTTATATATTTTTTTTAATGACATTATACTGTGGATCATTCCAGGAGGTACTGCCAGGATTAATCGCATTTTAATAACAAATATAAATGAAATCTAAAAATGAAAATTATTTTTTAAAGCCTTTAAAACTGTTTTAGTCAGCAAAAAGGTTTCGCTTTGACATAGACATCTTCAATATTTATTTTTCTGTTGAAGCTGAAGAGAAAAAAAAAAGATTTTGCATTAATTTTCCTCTCTCCGTATTCACCTTCAACGTTGTAGTATGACTTGTACTTCTCTCACTCACTTCTGTAAAAATTCTATTTTATTATCCTGTTCTCTTACACTGTAAGTAAGGGTCTTTGCCATACTTGAGCTTAAAATTATAAATATATATTCATTATTATTTTTTTTATGATTTCAGTTCCCACGGAAAACATTGCAACAATCAAACACAGTGCTCTAGTCATCGAGGGAGTCTCTCGATCTCGCAACGCCCTCATCGATGGCGAGACCCGCAGCTACGACTGGGACTCGGGCTACACCTGCCATCAGCTGGGCAGTGGAGCCATATGCATTCAGCTGGCGCAACCCTACATCCTGTCAAACATGAGGTAAGATAGAACGTTTTACCCCATCACCCTGCACACGTAATGTGCCCATTGACATGTCCTTGTGCCAGCACATCTTTACTTTTAACCAACCATTTTTATGCACAATTTTTATGCTTTTACTATTTAGAGAGATAAAGGAGTCACCGTTGCTACTAGTATAATGCATTAGCTGTCTTAGGACATCATGGGCACAACATAGGCGTTACCGTGCTGACGTGCCGTAAAAACAAGCTCTCTAACTCACTTTGCATTAAACTGTACACCTTTGATTTCAAATCAATCAATATCAAAGCTTTTACCTTTGGTAAATTTCTTAAAAATCCTCAAAATAGATAAGCAGTAGGCCTTGAATAATGTGACGTGAAAAGTTAAGTATCCAACATTAGGCAAAACTCTCACACTCGCAGAGCTGGACAGCCCAAGTGGTTAGGGCCTGCACATCTCTACTAGTTTTGTTTTGTGGCTGGCACTGTCAAATAGGGATTTTAAGAAGAAGAGTGCTCATTTTGGACTGTTGGTCCTGCAAGTAAGGAAGCTGATGGGTTAAAATATATGAGCAGTTTGATGACAAAAAATATTTATGCATCATTTTAAAAAAGGGGAAAGAAAAAGGGCAGAATTGGACTGTAAGTTAATTTAAATGTTTTTTTTATGTTTATTATTTTTTTTAACGAGCATTTACAAAAAAAAAATTGGAATAATGAGTTTTTATGTGACCCTTCATGCAGAGCATGGATTTATTGTTAGATCCTGTTCAATAAAAATATGGTAGAACCTGGATGTTACTTTCCTATAAAGGTTTTATCATTTTGCAATAAAGTTAAACACATTTATGTAGGTTAAACACATTCTATGCCCACAGCTGCATGGTTTCTAAAAGTTAAGAATTTTCTGTTCTTTCAGTAATATTAAAAAAAAAATTGACATTTTTTTAGCCATCAAATATTTTAAAATAAATTTATTTCTCGTGAACCTGGAGACCAAGAAAACAGTTGTAGCCAACATCAAAACCATTAAGCTGCTGGGCTGGTTATTTTGAGTTTTTCTTCGAATCAGTAAATTTTATACTCTGTATGTAGGCTGCTACTGTGGGACTGTGATGACCGCAGCTACAGTTTTTACATTGAAGTCTCCACTGACCAGCAGAAATGGACTCAAGTGGTGGACAAACGCCATGATGCTTGCAAGTAAGGTTTAAACTAATGTGGTTTATAAAATAAGTTTTTTTTACTAGTTATTAATATTGGTTTATGCAATATTTTGTCTTCTGAAATGTGTTTGTGCTTCCAGTTGAAAAACTTAGAACTTACAACTTTTGAAGCTGGCGTTTAAATTAATTACCAGTGTAGAATTTTGAAGGTATGAGCATCGAGGGTCTTTTTTTTATTTTGTCATGGATATTTTGTTTCACCTCTAAAGCAATTGCCTGTTAGAGAGTGAGTTTATATTGAATGTTATCTTTTCAGATCTTGGCAAACAGTGACTTTTGAGCCTTTGCCGGTGACTTTCATCAGGATTGTGGGTACTCATAACACTGCCAACGAGGTAATAAATACATTGCATTGAAGTCGGCAGCTTTTTTTTTTTTTAAATATAGTATCTTTTTTTCATGTTTTGATTAGGTTTGGTGTGATTTCTCTCAAAAAGTACCTGCAGTTTCTGTTTTTTTCTTTTTTTTTCTTTTTTTTTTTTGTAGCTTTAATTAATTTATTTCTTGTGTGTTTCTTTATATTTTAACTTTTTGAGCCCAAGACACTGCTTAAGTGGTTGAGCTTTTATTTTACTTAGCATTGTAACATAACCATGTAGATCTACATCTAGAATGGACCACATAATAACACACCAGTGAACACATGTTTTGATGACAGACATTGTGGACCTAGAAACCATTTTCAGCTCGGGAGATCAGGTGTAGAATCAAAATACTGCCCGGGTATCAGGACTCAAAGGGTTAATAGCTAGATATTAAGCTGTTTAATTACATTTGTATATCTATCCAGAGATAATCAACTCAATTTGTTAATAAAAAAAAAAAAGCTGAATATAGAGTGTTGACTATGTTTAGAGAGGTCTGGCTCAAAACCAATGTTAGCAGCTTATGTCTGATTCACCCTGGTTGCCTCACATATGAAAATTACGATTGTTGGTTGATTGGGTTTCTGTTTATGTCTGATCTGAAGGTGTTCCACTGCGTCCACTTTGAAAGTCCAGCAGACACGTCGGTCGGGAGCCTCATCAACAGTGTGGCCAATGTCAGTGTTGGGGCCATTGGAGGCGGGGCTTCGGCGCCAACGGGACTGGGAGGGGGTGCTAGCGCTGCCGGTCAAAGTCTGGGGCCGTCACGTCAGCATCAACATCAGCACCACCAGAATCCACAGCAACAGGGAGGTAGAATATTTCCAGGACAGGACGGTGGTGGTGGTGGAGGAGGAGGAGGAGGAGGAAGGGGAGACGGGGCACGATCACAGAGTGCCGGAGGTGGTGGTGGCGGGAACACTGGCAGGGTCCCCCTGAGCCGCAGCAGTAGCAGTACAGCCAGTAGCAGCCGCAGCGAAGGCCAGCAGCAGAACCGGGCAAACTTCCCCCCCTACTACGGGCCCCCCCTGCCCCCCGCGGGCCTCCACCACCACCATCACCACCCGCAGCTGAACCAGGACGTGGAGGCGGCCGGCGCTGTTGGAGGCGCCCAGGCCCACCCGAACCTCTCCCCTCCCCAGGGGCTCGCCCTCGCCCTGGCAGAACCCATCCAGCCGGCCGGTCACTACGTGGGTCACATGTTGCAGCAGGACGCCCCCGAGGCCGACTGGATGGACATTCGTTGAAGCGCGTAATTATTCCGCGGATCTAGAGGCATAATATTGTAACTTGCGTCCAGATTTCTTTTTTTTTTTTTTTTTAGGGTGGTCTGCTAAAATTATTCTACAACATTTAAAGGAGACCTGTTTTGTGTCACAGTCTTTTAAAATATAAAATATGCAAAACCATTACCTTTGGGATTCACAGTACTGGCTACTGGAGGGAAGCATTTTCAGGCTTCATGTATGGACACAATGAGTTAAATCTGATTAGTTACAATAGTATGTTTCTAAACCAGCGATATTTGGAACTTGCAGAACTGCCAACACAAACCAGCCATCAATAAGTACATTTTTATAAGAAGAAAAAAAAAAAGAGTAGCAAAATAGAATACAAATAGAGTTTTTTGGCTGGTTAGGCTGGCAGGTCTAAGTTATTTGCAAAAACCAGGTTTCCCTCCGCAAACTGTACTAGTTCTTGCATTGTGTTTAACAGCTTTTGTTACGCTTACAGCAACTTAAAAAAAGAATGTTGATCCCCACTTATTTTGCTAAACCAACTTGTCAGACTTGGTTTTAAAGATGGTGGTATAATAATAATAGTGAGTCTGGTTTACAATCAAAAGCTCTCTGTGTGCATTTTTTAGAAAGAAAGAAATGTCTTGGCCATTTGTGTATGATAAAATGGCCTTAATTATTAATTAATTAGGAATTTTTACAGGGTCAAAATCATCTTTTGACCCCCCGAAAAATGGAAAAAAATGTAAATTATTCCTTCACAAGTACGATTACTTTAAAGTCTGTATTTTGCGTAAACTTATATTCACTTTGGCCATTTTGAGGTGAACAGTTGAATTCTGCTTTATTATGACGTTCTTGGCTGTGACAAGATGCAAAAACAAAACAAATTATTTTACCTCCCAGGGTGTTATTGTTGTGGTTTTTTTTTAAATAAAATTCTTACGGCCTCCGATTTTGAACAAAATTGGTTTGTGAATGCAATATACAACGTAGAGCAAACTTTTATAAAGGAAGCTTTTTCTTCAAAACTGTATGCTTTCTTGGAAGCTAAATATTTGTAACTAAATATTCCAATTTCTGAATGTTTTTTTTACAGGTAACATAGCTACCATGATTCTCAACGTTTGAGCATTTGAATTAATAAAAATAAAAGTCAAAGCAATCTTGATTATCATTTCCCCCTATTTTTCTTCTTTTGATAACTTTTTCTGTTAGTTCCCTTATGTTTTTTTAATTTTTTTTTAGCTGATGATTATTACAATTTTCATTATTCTCATTTACTGTTTCTTGTTGTACATGCCCATTCTTATGTTTAAAGTTTTCTTTCTCAATCTATTCTATCAGATGTATTATTATATTTTCATGTTAATGGAACTTTTATTTTACTGTTGTTGTTTTTTTCGCCTTGGCGTTTAAAGAGATTGAGGATATAAATAGAGAGTTATGGTTAACCCCTTGACTGCCGATGGGTTTGTAACGCCCTGTGCCGGGGAGTAAATTACTATATATAGACCTATATCTGAAATCTAGATCTAGATCTAACTCTAGGTCTAAATCTTCATCTTCGGGTTCATTACCATCGTAAAGATCTTCATCATTGCTATCAGCATCGTTCAACACTTCCAAAAGAGCCTGTGAAGTTGATAAACAAGGCCTAAACCTTTGCTGAACAGAGTGGCAAAACTCGGACGCTATCTTCTCTCTATCAGAAGGATGAATAAAATTCATTAAAAAAAAAGGTTCGCAAAGTTTTCCAGACAAATGCAGTTCTGGTCAAGGGGAAACCACTGTAGTAATACACAGTGCTATTTCCAAACCAGTAATCTCCCATTTTATAGAAAAAAATCGATGACGAAATTACCCCGAGTGAGGTTCGGGGCATAGGCACACAGGGTCGCCATTGTACCTTTCTTTGTTCTTTTGATTTCTTTTCAAGAATTTAAGTTCTGAACCTTCAGAGCCAAAAGGAAACAAGAAAAATATACATAATATATTGATGAATTTTGTGGTTAGGATTAAAAAAAATATATAAATTGATGTACATGCATTGTCTTTCATATTCATATGAACTGTATTCAGTGGATGTTTTTGTTTTTGTTTTTACCAATCAAGAATCAATTTTAAAAAAAGCATTTTTGAAGTTCCCAACTTGGGGGGTTAAAAAAATATCACCTGGCATTGACAAATGTATCAAAGAGCATATTTTCCTTCAATTTTAATATGGGCCCCCAAAAAATTGGCTGTACTTACTGTCTCCAACACAGTCAACATTGGAACCCAACAAATCTCTCCTAACAAAATTCAAAGCAATTGTCAATATTAGAATTATATGATAAAATTGCAAATATGCACCATTAATTCCAGTTATTTGATAGACATGAAACCTTTTTAAAAGTAAAAACTGATTTTATTATCTAATTCTTCTGTTGAGTTGATTTTTTGTTCATTACCTTAGACAAGTATCAATCATTTTTACTCATATTTTGTTTTTATAATAGATTGCATATTCTTGCCAGTAATTATGAATTGTTTGTTCTTTTTTCTATTATCGAAGAAACGAATTTAGTAATAACATGTTCAAAATTTATCAGTGTGAATTTTATCGGGTGTTTTTTTTTAAGTTTGAAATAAGGCTTTGTGCAATTGGCAGTTATTTTTTTCATATGTTTTTGTTTTTGTTTTTTTTTGCTTGTGAGTGTATAAGACAATATCTACAGCGGGTTTCAAAAAGAGTTTCATTGGTTTTCTGCCTTAGAATCGAGGCAAAATTCATTTGGCCTTGAAAACTGGAGTCGTAAGCCTAAATGGAAGATTTGGTATGTGTGAATTTGTTATTTTTCGGCTGCCATACTTTATCCATTGCAGAACATTTTTTGCATAATGTGACTTGACTATGAAAACCTAAATTGATGTTAGGCTTTTATTTTAACTGATGATATAAATATTACGTGACAACATGATTTTTAAACTTGAACGTATGAGGGAAAAATAAATGGCTACGCCTAAGGTCAGTTTTGAAATTTATTTCTGAAAAACTTGAGGTAGGTTTTTTCATAATTATCAATTGTAGTATTTACGTAGTATTTGATGAAAAATTTGTAACACTATTTTTGCATTGATAGAGGTTTAGTTTTACTAACCAAATTAATGTAAAGAATAGCAGTAAAATTTCCTGTGAGGTGTTCCGCTAAAAATTTAAAATTGTGACTTACTGAAGAACTCATAGTTAGATTTGGTAAACATACTTTTTTTTTCTTTTGTTACTTTACAGTATTTTCTAAGTATACAATGATATCAATTGACAACATCTGTACTGTAGCGTAAATTTCTTTTACCTCCATCCATAACCTTTGGCTTGGTTTGTTTTGATGGTATCTTTAATCAGCCTGCCACTGAAATTTTGAAGTATGCCAACAAATCCATTATTCAAGAAAATAACAACCAAGCTTGTGTTGTCACTTTTAGTTTGAGAATCTTTAGTTTATCAGATCTCTCAAAAATGAATTATGTTGTAAAGTGAGTGCTGGACAATGTTTCAAACTGCATTTATATATATAATCTTTTTGGAGGGAAGAAGTGGGGTATAGGATTGAATAATGCCTCGTAAGTTTTCATAAAACTTAAATCTAAAATAGAGTTGTATTTTGCTTCATCCTTTTTACATTGTTAAAAAAGCCCATGACTAGTCTGTAGTATAGATTTTTTTTATCCATACTTTGTGTGTTCTCCGTCCCCAACTTTTTATAGCTTAGTATTCACAGAGAATGGTTGGAGAACCTCTGATGACGAAAGTTTTTGTTCTGCTGTTTTTTTTCCCCTTAAGATCTAAGATTCACAAGATGTATTCTTTTATACATGCAAATCAATCAAAACACCATCATTTTATCATAATGAGCAAAAAGAATAATCAGAACCATTTAAAATCTATTTTCTTTCCTAAAACTACAAAAAAAAAATTCTGCATCAATATATGGTCTTCATTTTGTTTGTGTCAAAGAGTTTATAAAACATAGAATCATATCACACCAAGAAGCATTTACGAATGACACATATTTAATATTGTAATGATGATCATACCTTGCAAGTATTTTTCTACTTTTTGTTATGTTTTAGAATTAGATATGAGTTTCTTCGCCTAGACACACAAGTACAATATTATAATTATTATTACACATTGAACTAGTTAAAAAAAAATTTTGTATGCATAAAGTAAAGATCACTTAGTGTAGCAGAGTACCTCATTGACACTTAAATGTTAGTTCTATAATCTAATTTTTCATATGGGCAAAAGAAGACTTGTCTCAAGTATTGATATATGTTTGATGCCAAGCCTCTTATAATTAACCTTTTTACTGCTACATTAGTTGTTTTTTTGCTGCTAATATTAGTGTTGAAAGCAAACCAGTATGTTTTTTAAGTATTTACATATGTTATGATGAGTTTGGTTTGTCAAATAGTAACCTTTAACTCTCAATGTGGGTCTAAAATGTAAAGCCATAATGTCCATTTCCAATATCCCTTCAAATGAAAAGAAATATATAGTGCATGTGTAACCAAGGGGTTATATGTTTACTTATTTTTTTAAATAAAGTGAAAAAAACCCCCAACCTAACAAGCTATCTAGGAAGGAGATCAAATTGTCAAGAGGTATAATAGTCATTTCCCCAAGTCTAAAAGTTCATACTGTTTGAGATAATTTATCTTTTACACCTGGGTGGTGACATTCGCCTTTTGGGCTGCATTTGCCTCATGCATCGTCTTTCTTTGAATGGTGAATCCTGTTCCCTGTCTTTATCTTCTGGGAGATTTTGTTGTTGAAATTTAATGATGATTAATTGCATGGCAACCCTTTGCATTTATTTTAAAGAGGAAGGCTTGACATTTATAATGGACTTGGTCGAGCATCTCTGTTACATTAAACCATGTATTAAAATTTAACTTGTAAAGAAAATTTATATAGAGTAGACAGTGCATACAAATTGATTTGGATACGTAATTGTTATTGGATTTTCTCATTATGATTGAAGAGAAGTTAGGGATTTGCCCTGTGAGTTCCTCATTGGTCTATGGAAATTTTAAATAGATGTTTCTCAAAATTTTTTCGATTGCTGTTCTGCGTTCAATCAAATAATTGATATTATTATTATCGATCTTTCTTTATGTGAGCCTGGTGTTAAGGGTTCTGAATTTCTTACCTTAAACATTTTTTGAATTTCAATTATGGCAAAACATTTTTTTGTTTTTTTTTGCATGGAAATTCTGGACATGTTGTACCTTATTATTTGAAATTAAAATTGAAAGGGGAAAAATGTATAAATAAAATTATATTAATAAAAGAGGGGTGAATGATGACTTCATAACTGAAGCTACCTGGCTGTGAACCATATGACTTGTTTGTTGTTTTTTTTTTATTTTGTGCTATCTTTCATCAAATGCATTCTTATATTAGTAATACATTTTAAATGTTTTGTGTGCCACCAAGTTGACTAAAAAGAATGTTAAGTTTCACCAATACCTATTATATTTTAATACATATAAGAAGTTACATATAGATGGATGTAGCAAATTATGATGAAACCTTATTTTTGTTTGTAATTTTTTTAGAATTAGTACATGACTTGAATGAAAAAGATGAGCTTAACTTGTATTATCCTCAACCATTTTTTGACAGTATTTTCTTTCTGTGATTTCCATTCCCCTATTTTTATCAAAACAAATAGAGAGGAACAAGTTTTAAAAGAAATATGATTTTTTCTTATTCTTTCAAACTTTTCTTTTGCAATCCCTTTAATGCTTAAAATATTTGTAAATTTAATTAAGGAAAAAAAAAAGTCAAGAAAACTGAGTAAAGCAAAATGACTAAAAATGTATGAAAACCTACCTGTGTTTTTGTTGACTCATACTAATAAATTGTTTTTCTTTACAATGACTGTGTTTTGATTCCACCTTTGTGTAACTTCATATATTTGTGTATGCTCGTATTTCCGTTTTCTCAGGGGTGTTGAAAATGGTCCTTATTTTCACACTTAAACGCTAGAATATAATAATAATATATTGCATTTATATACCGCACTTCCATGAAGGATCATGTTCAATGCGTTTAACAATTTCTATTATCACAATTGCAAAAGAAACAACCATATTATGCTGTTGACACAATACAATATTACATTTAAAAGTCACAAGGAATCGTTAGCAATATTTACAACATTCATTTGTACAATTTGGATCATCAAAAAGGTAGAACTTTAGCATGCGTTTACAACTTTTCATGAAAGGTACCTCCCATATGGTTTTGGGAAGGTTGTTACAAACCTTGGGATCGAAATGTTCAAATAGTAAAAAGATCGCTGACCTGTTGATTTATAATTTCTATTTGGTACAACAAGGATTGTTTTATCAGCTGAAGATCTAAGCTGCCTAGGAAATATTAGTATGAAATGAAAATGATTCTAACAAATACGTGTGAGTAAAAAAAAATAGTATGCTTTGTATAATTCACTATGAAATATCCCTGCTGTTTAACTTATTGGTAGTCTTACTCTAAGAGTCCAATTCATGAAAAAGTTCTACAGGAAGCTAACACGAAAATCCAGTTGACGCTTAGGGTCTTTTGGGGACATGTCATGAGAAGAAAAAAAAGCTGGAAAAATTTGATGGCACAAGGGAAGATCATCAAGGGAGAAAATATCATGGGCAAACTAACTGCATCATACATGTAAATGGCATAATGTAGGAAACGTGACAGAGGCATTGAAAAGAGCTAAGGATCGAGAAGTGTGGAGTGGTATGATCGCCAACGCTACAAATAATGGGTCATATGTACATGTAGGCCTACTTCGTAGAGGAGCCTCAAGTTACATAGTCATAAACGTGTCCTTATACATTCTATGTTAATTTATTACTGACTGTGTCTGAACGTAACTTGACACTTCAGTGCAGAACAATTAATCAAAGACAGTGCAGTATAACATAAATCTCAAAGATTAAGCTACACTGAAAGTAAGACGCTTTAATAGTTAAAAAAAAAAACAACAACAACAGTGTGACTCAGTCCTACTCCTGGTCCTCGACATCTTTATTTTTACTTTTAAATCTTTCTTTCTCGAACACTTCTAGTTTTACTTCAAACGGGCGCTGTGAAGTAGCCACTCAGCAGGGTCTGAAAAATGTTTGTTTTTACACTACTTGGTGATTATGCTTAAAATGTTGTTAAGCGCTTTGAGCTTTGCGAAGGGAAAGCGCTCATCATCATCATCATCTGTCATCATTATTATTATTATTATTATTATTATTATTATTATTATTATTA
>RQTK01001379.1:65789-95938 GCA_003991915.1 Elysia chlorotica | reverse complement strand
ATGATGATGATGATTATGATGATGATGATGATGATGATGATGATGATGATGATGATGATGATGATGATGATGATGATGATGATGATGATGATGAGGATGCTGCTGATGCTGCTGGTGCTGCTTCTGACAATGATGATGACGATTTTGATGTAATATTTATGTACCCCTATATCTACTTACTCAGCTATGGCTCTCTGGGACAGGTCCTCCAAGTCAGACGGGTTGAACAGGTGTGTGTCCGTCAGGCCGAAAGTGCTCTTACAAGCCTTTAGAAATACATTGAGATTATCCTGGGGGAGAGAACAAAAAGCATCGTCACTCTTTCTGCAGAGTACAAGCGCGACAGGTAGGGTGTCGGGCTTCCAACAAGTAGGTCCCTGGTTCGAAACGAACGATCTCTCAATGATTTATTTGTCTCCTGAGAGAGGAGTCAAGGTATACCGGCATTGGATATGTGAGGCAGCACGTAAAATTGTCAGCAGTTAGACTTTGGACCTTCCCATAATAAAACGTATACAGTGCTGACATTGTACGCTAAGCAACAACAAATAAACAAAACAACAACAACAGGCAACCGGCACTCCATCTGTTAAGTTTGACCCACAGATGAAAGAAACAAAAACAAAACAAACAAAAAAAAAACCCTACAGAATCGCAACATGCAAACACTTAAACTACAAAAACTGTTCCGAGACAGACATGTAATTTGTGTTTGAATCGCTAACCGCGGTTCTTGCAAAAAATTGTAACATGCTTAAATAATTCCACGATCAGAGATGTACTTCAAAGTAGTCTTAGTGTGTCAATAGTAAAACTAAACCGCTAATAATAAAGTTGCATAGAGCTTGTTGTGATGCTAGGAACGGTGTTTTATCAAAAGGGATTCCTCTTTGTTGGAAGTTACGATTTTTCTTCAACAAGCTGAAGCGTCACAAAGTCTACTCAATATTGAAAATCATTTCTAATTGCACCAAATGACGCCATTATTATACAGCTTCAGGTAATATTGCCTATAGCAATAATATTGCCAGTAGCGCCTGCACCCCCCCTCCTCCCCAATCTCCCAAAGATCTAACAACAACAACAACAACAACAACAACAACAATAACAATAACAACAAAAAACAACTGACAATTTCAGATGAACGCGATTTTCAAAAGTCGGATGCTACACTATAACCAAGCAATAGTTGTCGCAAGGTGTACGAAGGCCTCAACTGCCCAGACAAGCGAACGAGTTGCCCTAGGCTGGAGAGGGAAAGCGACACTTGCACTGGACACAAATATCCCAGCGCGTGTTGTTTTTCATTTGAAGTTGGATCAGTTGGCTTTGACAGGGGCGTCCAGAACTAGCCTAGACCTGACATTATTGTGTTGTTGTTGCACCCTGGGCATCACGGTGGCTGTTAGTTTGAGCTGGCGATCTTGTGCCAGAGTGTTTGAGGTTCGCGCATTTTGATTGCTGGTTAGTTGTCACATGGAACAGTAGTATAGTGAAAAACGTCTTTTAGTTTTTATAATACTGTCTATGGCCACTTGTAGTAAAATAATATTACATTGCTTTTATTGATATAATAATTGTTATAACTTACATATATCATGTGATAATTTACAGTGGACAGTTACTGTAGGATGCAATAGATGTACCTCCCATTCCATTTGCTTTATGTCCAAGTTTAATATTCGTTGGCAGAGCACTCGGATTCACTCACATAAAAAGGCCCTTGGTTCGAATCCCAATCAAATACTTTTATTGGTTGGATGAAAGAGTAAGAGAGTGAGCTGGCTTTCAAACGACCAGTGAGTCAGTAGGGTTATATCAGTAAGGTCTGGAAGGCTAACGACAACACATGATATCCTTGCGAAGTCTCTCTAGCGTGACATCATGTAATATGCCAGACGTTTGAGGGGGGCGCGGTAGCCCAGGGGTAGAACACCGGCTTCCGACGCAAAAGGTCCCGAGTTCGAATCCTGGCGGTTGCGTTCCCTACTGGTTGGGTCGGTGTTAGTATAATGTGACCGGCCTAGACAGGAGTCATGGTATCCCCGCCCTGGCTCGTGTGTGGCAGGACATACAATTGTCAGACGAACGTCTTGGGGCCCGTCCACAATATAGCCTATATAGTGCTGATGCTGGACGTTAAGACTAACTCAACTCAACTCAACTGAGCCAGACGTTTAACTGTTCGGCGAAATAGCCTGATTCCTCGTATCATGGACACGTTAGGAAACCAATATAGAATAACATGATCAAAACATGACTAAGGAAGGACTCGTGCAGTGCAAAGGCACATATAGAAGTAAGTAAGGGTTCAGGGTGCAGCCAACCATGGGCTACTACTGCTACTATAATTATAATTTGGTAATTGATAATTTAATTAAAAATGAAGGAGCAAGGGGTGCAACTTTTGAAAAGACTCAAGTGGAAAAATAGTCCAGCATGCATTAATATAATTATTGTCTCTCTTCATTAAAAAAATCGGATACAGTTAACAACTTGATCTGAAAGTGATTCCTTTTACTCTTTTCCACCAATGCCTGTTCAACATATTACACGTTGGATTTTTTACATTAACAACTAAAGTAAAATGGTTTCTTTTATCCATAAATTATATCCAATCAAAGTTTTTGACAGGAGCACATTTCATGTATAATTTATTTTAAAATAGGGCAAGCTTTGCGCGCACAATACAAGCAAGTGGGGATTAACTATATTACGCTTAAAATTGAATTTGTTTAGTTAGCCTTATAAACGCAAAGGTGACAAAAGTAAACAGGTTTGGAGGAACTTTTTTGAAACATCAAAGTTTTGCACATCGCTATACATCTTTAGGTCGTAACCAAGCTGACGAACTATTCGTAGAGCTGTTCTTACCAGTCCTGCCAAAGGAGTAGGGAGCTTGTTGATTCTTTTGATGGTCCCGGGTCGAAGCCCATTGAGAAGTCTGTGGTAGGCAAAGGTAAAAGATCACAACATTAGTACTGGTTCGATTTATTGGAGCTCATAATCTTGGTAATGAAGGGGGGGGGGAGTTCAAGCCTTCTAACTTAATAGTTAATGTACTTAGTTCAACAGTGCATCTTCAGGGGTTATCTTTCTTACTACTTTAGTGTTGCTTCGGTTGCTGACGTCGGTCTGGTCGAAATCAACCAACTAAAGGCGAAGAATGATTTTTTTTTAAGCAGGGAAAGGGGAGTGTACCTACTGAGGGCAGATTTAAGCTCGAACCCTATGCTGGACACTCTACAAGACTAACAACTGAGCTTGCACTCTTCTTATTGCAGCAAGCGAGAAATTTAAGATCAACCACAGGAACCTATAAACAAAGGAGATAACTCATCTTGTTTACCTAGTTGGATTTTTATACAGAGTTGTTGCCCTTAAAACAGGATACATTCATTTTAAATGTTATGTACTACGATACCATGTCTAATTTGTCGTGGGGACACAATAAAAATCATAAGGAATACAAGTAAAAAAATTAGAAATAACCTGACGCAAAATGTGCAACAATCCTCACCCCCACCCCAGCCCAAAAAGCTCATAGTTCATCCAAAAATTGCTAATATGAATAATATGAAACTTAAAATTATTACAAAGTTACTTCGAAAATGGATACTTTTATGTATTATGGTTATTGAGATATCAGCGAAAATCTACAATAAAAAGGAAAAATAAATGATTGTCAACATTGATGAGGAATTTTGTTTTGTTTTGGGATAGTTTTTTTTTCCTTTTTAAGTTCACTCTCAATTCTTTTTCTTAATTTTTTGGGTCTTCGGGTATTTTGTTGTTCATCCGCTTTTTTAAATGATGTTTTTTATTTTGTTGTTTGTTGGGGGGTGGAAGTGCGAAATATGATCCCCTAAGGAAGTTTTCGTGACATTTAGTTTACAATTTAAAAAAAACAAACAAAAAAGAAAAAAAAATACAACATAAGGCAGTTTTCACAAAAAATGCAGTAGAAATGAATCAGCAAAGTATATATAATGTACTCACTCGCACAGCAGAACCCCGTTCTCCAGAGACTTGCGCGTGTCGTCTCGGTGCTTGAACGACTGCTTGGTCACCGTCTAGAGGAAATGAAAGCAAAAAGAAAAAGAAATGACTTATAAGCAAAGATCCACATAATTTACTTAAAGCTTTGTGGTCCGCATTACGATAATGATGCCATAATCACTACAAGGAAATGTCTATCTTATGGGCGGATACCAAGAAAAGTACCACTCTCACTTACCGGATGCTCACAGGCCTACTGGAACATCAGGCGATCACAGGTTTTGCGATCTCCATTACGATAATGATGCCATAATCACTTCCTACAGGCATGGTATTTCCTGATTGCTCATTGGCTCTAGAAGAGAGTAGGGGTAGAATGCACAAACATGGCGTAGCTTACGTCTCGGTGTAAGCCTTCTTATTCTTATATTATTGTTACGACGAGACGTGGGCTACGTCTTATTTGTGCTAATCTATGATTGATTTTACGTCATCTAGGCAACTTAATTTCTAGCAAATGTAAAGTCATAAACGAAAAAAAAGAAATAATATTATGTTCCTTTGTTATAAAGCAATGGAGCAACAGCTGCTGTAGTTCAAGCATCTGGCCTCCTGTGCGTCAGACCAAACCTATATATACCGATTGATCGACCTGGAACTCAAGACTAATACCTGTTAATTCTAACGCAGTACCACCAAAAGATACGGTATTGCGTATACATGTACTAGATGGAGGCAAAAAAAAACGTGGGCGTCAAGAAAAAATTTGGGCACATAACCTGAATAAATGGACCAAACTGGACAGCCCAATCATGACAAGATTAACAGAGGACAGAGCTGCCTGGCGTTCGATGTCGTACACCGTGTCGACAATGTTTCTCTTACGTCCACCCAGCCAATGGACTGAACTGAACTGAGCAACAAGACAAAGCAGTAAGGATACCAGTCAAATATACAGTATTCATTCTGTCTTATCGACCCATCCAGTGGAATATAGGTCTCATCGGGGACGAGATGGTCTTACAGTTAGACCTCTCATCATAATCGGGAGGTTGCGGGGTATGATCCCCAATTAGGCCGCCTTATTTCCCTACTGGTGGGAGCGGTGTCAGTGTAATGTCATCAGACAAGTCCTGGGCATCCCACATATGATCAGAGACTGCACGTTCTATCGACAAAGTTACAGCTTTCCCCGAAAGATCCAATGCACTGTTATTTAGACACATACTTTTGTCGCCTTATTAATGTATTGTTTTTAGTATGATTTCGTTTTTGGGTTTTCTTTTCGTTTTGAATAACTAACAAAACTGCCTGATTGTTAATGAGAATTTCCTTTTTCTCTGCACCTTTTTCTCTCTAGCTCTTTTTCCGAGTGTATATTTTTCTCTCTCCCTATTTTTCTCTCTCCCTCTCTCTTTACGCTCTCTCTCTCTCTCTCTCTCTCTCTCTCTCTCTCTCTCTCTCTCTCTCTCTCTCTCTCTCTCTCTCTCTCTCTCTCTCTGTCCCCTCTCTCTCTCTCTCTCTCTCTATTTTACTCTCCCTGTCTCTCCTCTCCTCTCTCCGCCCCCCCCCCCCCCCCGAGCTGATTACTTCTCCCTCCCCCTCTCCTTCGCCCTCTCGTCCTCCCCACCCCCCCCCCCGTCAATGTCATACAACCTCTCATTTTCATGAAGTGCGCGGATAATGACTATTCCTCTGTCTCTATTTCTGTCTATCCCCCTCTTTCTTTTTCTCTCCCCCTTTCTCTCTCTCTCTCTCTCTCTCTCTCTCTCTCTCCCTTTCTCTCTATCTATCTATCTCTCTCTCAGTTTTCTTTTAACTGAAAATGGAATTATTTCACCATTTTCACACCTCCTGTTCACTCTTACATCTAAACTCGATAAAATTATGCCTTCCTAAACTTTGAGCCTACCACTGAGCCAACCAACGCGCGTTACGTACAACCGCTGTTGGAACATGTGTGTTTAAACATTAAACAATAATTATAACATATCCCTACCTAAAGTTACGTCAAAAGTTGGCGACAGGTGCGCGAACCTTGCTTTCATGTTCAGTTTTAAAACCCACATCATGTTATCTAGGCCTACCTCTTGTGTTTGTCAACCTGAGCGAAACTCTACACCATTAATGACGGTCACACATACACAACATTTCACAATGCATAGAGTGTGAAATTGACAATAACTAAAATGCGGAGTACTCGAAATGCATCGATAGAAAAACAGAATTTTGCTATGTATTGATTAGAAAACAACCAGCATCTCTTAAGCTCTGCTGCTTTTATTTATAATTTTATTTAACGCTGGTAAAAGTACTAAAAGGTGTTTTTTTTAAAGTATTGTGTTAAAACGTAGATCTCCAATCGTCCTCACATTCATTTATTGTGGCGTTTTTCTGTTTGTTATTCTTATTCTCTTGTTCCTTTTCGTCCATTTTTCTCTTCACTGTATTCGGCTTACCTCTCCTCCTCCACGTCATCTTTCTTTATGTTTGTTTCTTGTTATTGTTATTCTTTTTGATCCCCCTTTCTCCCCCCTCCTCCGACTCTCGTCCTTCTACTCTCTTTTTCCCTAATATCATTTTCCAATTTTATTCTTCTTCGTATTTTTTTTTCATTTTTATTATTCTTTCAAGCTTTCTCCTCCTCCTATGTTCTTTTCATTTTAGATGTGTTTTTTTTTTCCATTATCACCCTCCTCTCATATAAAACGAACTATATCTTTTTAACTTCTTATAACTTTTGTTTCGTTATAATGCTCTTGCTATATAAAAAAATAATCATCTTTTCGGTAAAACTATTGTCCTTCCAGCTTGTCACTCTGACTAATATATCTCAAATGGGAGGCGTGGTGGCCCTGGGGTAGAATACCTGCTTCCGACACAGGAGGTCCGTGGTTCGAGCCCTGGCGATTTCGCTCCTCTACTGGTTGGGTCGGTGTCAGTTTAATGTGACTGCTGAGACAGGAGTCATGGTATCCCCGCCCTGTCGTGTGTGGCAGCACATAAAATTGTCAGACGTCAGTCTTGGGGCCCATCCACAATATAGTCTATATAGTGCTGATGTTGGACGTGAAACTAACTCAACTCCCCCTCCCAGCTTGTCAGATGTTCCTTCAGCCTTTCCCTCCTATATTTTTTTTCTTTTTCTTTTTGTTTTCTTGCATGAAATGTTTACCCTAAGCTGACAATGGCAAAACACAATATTGGGGCACCAAAGACGAGATTCGCGGACTCAATGGGGAGATATTTGTGAAGAGGAATTACACCGACAGGGAGAGGAGGATTTTAAACGCTTAGCGATCAGCTTCGAGAAGGAACAAAGAGAGAGAGAGAGAGAGAGAGAGAGAGAGAGAGAGAGAGAGAGAGAGAGAGAGAGAGAGAGAGAGGGGGGTGATATGAGATATATCGAAGAGTACAATTCAGGTAAAAAGAAACTAGAGACCAGGAGTAGGAGAAACATAAAACAAAGTGATAAAATAAGGTGAGTTGAATGGGTTGAAATGGTTGAACGTCCAACGTCAGCACTATGTTGTGAACGGACCACAAAACTGACATCTGACAATTTTATGTGATGCATGGAGGGGGTAATGGAGAGAGACAGACAGACAGTTAGACAGACAGACAGAGATACAGAGCGAGAGATGCAAGGGGACAGAGTATAGGGAGGTTGAGTAGGAGAGAGATGGAGGATGTGGATGATTTCGAAATGGAGAGAGAGCGAGAGAGACATAGAGAGAGAGAAAGAAAGAGAGTGAAAGAGAGAGAAACAGAGAGAGAGGGCGATAGGAGATGTCGAAGAGTACAATGCAGGGAAAAAAAGGAAATAGAGAGCAAGAGTAGGAGAAACATATAACAAAGTGATAAAATAAGGTGAGTTGAATGAGTTGAGTTGGTTTAACTTTCAACGTAAGCACTTTATAGGCTATATTGTGGACGGGCCCTAAGACTGACGCCTGACAACTTTATGTGCTACAACACACGAGAGAGGGCGGGTATACCATGACTGCTGTCTCAGCCGGTCACATTATACTGACACCGTCCCAACCAGTTAGCGGGGACAAAATATGACCAAAAAATCTGTCAATCGCGGGATTCGCAGCGCGGACCTCACCATATAGAGACCAACACTCTACCACTTGAGCCAGTTCGCTCCAAAAGAAAGGTGATTCAATTCAATACAAACTATGGACTCTCTCAATCAGCAACCTTTAACTTTTTTTGTGGGGGGAGGGGGGTTGAGGAAGACATTAAGATTAAACCAATCACCACGTTGAACAGGACGATTACCCAATCCCAGAGACACCAAGTATATCCACGACATTCCAGCTTCAAAACAACATGGTATCTGTGGGTTTCTCTCGAACCGATTATAGAGGCCTTGTGATCCACATAAACAATAGCGGATGACATAATAACGCCCTTAATGTTTGCTTTTTTCTTAACGCTCTATTCCTACTAAGGATTAGGATTAGGATAGCGTCATGGTTGGACGCCGATGCAGACTGTTTTTGTTTTACGTGGCGTCTTCGTTTTCACATGGGTCCTATTCTTACAAAGTCTCTTATTTCTCTTACAAAACAAAGGCCGGTATCTTGGTCTTTACCGACTCATTAGAAGCAGGTACAGCCAGGCACCTACAGAGTAAGAAGCGAATAATACACAAATGTATTGGGGGAAGACCAGAGCACTTCACTCCGAGTGGGAAACCAAACATGGAACCAGGAGACGCGACATTGCACTGGGCCTGTGGTCTTGGGATAAGTGGAAGAGTCAATACAGACACACGTACCTCCACCAGAGAGAAAGCAAGGAATATTTCGTGACTTGAAAATAACAAGGTTCTATGACAATATACTCAGAGAGGGCAGATAGGGTCTTGTTAGTCTTAAGTCACGTTTACTTTGGGAGGTGGCACGAAGATTAAAGTTTTGACGTCAAACTTCAAGGCTACCAAAGATTAAACTGTCTACTCGAGTACTTTTTTAAAGGTGAATGAAGACGTGCTTCTAAAAATAACACGACGTGTCCTTGATATGCAAGGTAATACCGATCATAATATGCCTTTTAATACACGTACTTGGATTAGATTTTCCTTCTATGAGTTAAATAATGTTGAGGGCATATTTTATGACACTCTTGACGCCGATGTTGTCTTGCTTGGTGTTCCACTTGCAATCTTGTAATGACAATGTTCCTTCCTCTCGACTCCGCCTATACATTTAAATTCAGGTCTCATATTTAAAGGCACAATTTTACGACGCATTTTGCAAGTGCTATTATACATTTACAACGTATTCGTGGTTTGAAGTTTTTTAAGTTTCACAAAATATGTGTCATGTCACTCTACAACAGATAGTTCGGCAGTTGGCGAACTGTAAACAAGCGGTAGAGCGTTGGTCTCCCAATCGCGAGTTCCGCCGTTCGAAACCCTATACCACTCAAAAATTTATTTGTTCGATTTCGTCCCCTATTGGTTGGCTCGGTGTCAGTATAATGTGACTGGCCGAGGCAGGAGTACGTGTCTATCTCGTGTGTGGCAGCACATAAAAATTATCAGACGTTAGTCTTGGGCCCTGACAACAACACAGCATACATAGTGCCGACGCTGGACATTAAGCAACCAACTCATTTTAACTCAACTCCACTAACAGTCAGTTCTACAAGGCCATGCCTAGGATCCAAATGTTCCTTGAGTAAGCAGACCCGTGGTCGTAAGTACAACGTCGCAATAGCTTACAACTCGGCGTAAGCCTTCTTACCCTTCTACCTTCAGACGAGTCGTAAGCGTGTCATAACGTTTGTACTTACAACCCAAGACCCCTGATGACGCACGACGGGCGAGATAAGGGGAGGCCACCAAGACATGTTAAGTTCTTCACGTCGATTATGATCCTTCATGAGAGCTTAGGAGACGATACATTGGAAGCGGATTCTAGCAAAGAGAAATGCAGTATCATGTCCAGAGAAAACCAGGTTTTAGTCGTTATGAAATACATGTAGATCGATAATTATGCAACGATTTGTTTACCCTGATCAATTAACCCCTGATTTTTATACAAGCTAGCTCTAAAACCTAGCTTTTAGAACGGCCATGCACCTTTCATTATGAGACCTTCGTATGGCTCAGTCGAGTATTGCTTTATTACTATGAGCAGGAAGTCCGAGGTTCGAATCTAAAGGTGTTTCTACGTCTCTATAAATTAAACAACTGTTTGGCAAACCACCAAACATTAAAGTAATGAAATATTTCTTTTTAATCAGCTCATAAACCATACTTATTTTTGGGTATCTGCAATTTTTTTATTAATTTGTTTTCGTTCACCAGTATGATTTGTATATAATCATACTAAGTTATATTTCATCGGCCACTCCCTATCCCTCTTCCATTCACTCTTTCTCCCTAATTTTTGGCCACGTGATTGTATGTGTGTATTTCGGTCTGTCTAAACTCTAACCCCTAAATCTCCTGTCTCTCTCTCTCTCTCTCTCTCTCTCTCTCTCTCTCTCTCTCTCTCTCTCTCTCTCTCTCTCTCTCTCTCTCTCTCTCTCTCTCTAATTTCTCTCTATCTCGTCTCTTTCTATCTCTCTCTATTTATTTTCTTCATTCTTTCTCTACATCTCGCAGATTCAAATCTAAAACATGTGCAGCTGGTCTTGTGATATTGAATCAAATGTATTATTGTGTACGACCAAGAAAAATCTCTCTAAGGGACAATAAAGGCTTATCTTATCTTATCTCATCTATAGATGTCCTTCATTTTTCTACCAGCATGTTTGTGACAGGCTGTGCCTTAATCCTCCCAATTTTCATATTGAAAAATACATATACAAACCAGTGTGATCAAAGATTTAAAAAAAAAACCCACAAAAAAGCTAACAAGGCCAAGCCTCCAAAAGACCATTAGGATACCGCGCAAACATTTCTCGCATACCAAACAAGGCCATGAAAATCTATTTAAATAAAATATAATTATGAGGGCGATAAAGAATTACTTTGCATACTTTAACTTTGTTACTTTTGTATAAATATAAAATAGAAACTGGCATTACGCATTAAGGTGGAGCAACGGTAGAAATGTGGACTACAAAGCGAGAGAGAGAGAGAGAGAGAGAGAGAGAGAGAGAGAGAGAGAGAGAGAGTAGCCTCCAAAAGACCATTAAGATACCGCACAAACATTTCTCGCATACCAAACAAGGCCATGAAAATCCATTTAAATAAAGTATACGAGGGTGATAAAGAATTGCTTTGTATACTTTAACTTTGTTCCCTTTTTATAAATTTAAAATAAAAAACTGGCATTACGTATTAAGGTGGAGCAACGGTAGAAATGTGGACTACAAAGCGAGAGAGAGAGAGAGAGAGAGAGAGAGAGAGAGAGAGAGAGAGAGAGTGTATGTATATATATAGAGAGAGAGAGAGAGAGAGAGAGAGAGAGAGAGAGAGAGAGAGAGAGAGAGAGGGGGGAGGGAGAGGGAGAGAGAGATAGTGGGTGAGGAAGCACATAAAAAATAATAGAATAAGACGAGTATTAATACCTACTTGACGAAAGAAAGACGTTGGCAGAGG
Source organism: Elysia chlorotica (assembly GCA_003991915.1). NCBI lineage: Eukaryota > Metazoa > Mollusca > Gastropoda > Plakobranchidae > Elysia > Elysia chlorotica. The sequence continues at coordinate 84,372 of RQTK01001379.1, read as the reverse complement.
GAGAGAGAGAGAGATAGAGAGACGTTTAGGATGAAAAGACCAAGAGATTCGTGAGAAATAATGTACATAGATATAATATTTTTTAAATTCTCTGATGAAAACAACACTTTGTTGTTAGATCTGCTATATTTGTATCGTTATATCATGAATGTAGCGTGAGGCTGTCACAATAAATGGATTTAGTCAGAAAATGACATGTTTGAAGAGTTTCTATAATTGAATTTCTAAACTTCTTTTAAAACGATCGTACAGCGTTATTGTGCTTGTGTCTCTCATTTCCATCTTCTCTCTCTCCCTCTCTCTTTCAGTATCTCTGTCTCTCAACCTCTCTCTTTCTGTATCTATGTCTCTCTTCCCCCCTCTCTCTTTCTGTATCTCTGTTTGTCTCTCTATTTATCACTCTCACTCTCTCTTTCTGTTTCTGTCTCTCTGTTTTTTCCTCACTCACCCCTCTTTCCTCTTTCTCCTTTCTCACTCTTCGCAGCTTTGTTTTTACTAATGTCCTCCTATTGAGTCTTCCTTTTTTTACTGTTCTCGGAGTGATTTCATTTAAATGGTAGTTTTCATCGAATAACTTAGCTATGATACAAAAAGACAAAGTTTTAAAGTTCTGGGATTTAAAAAAAACCACTTGAAACTCTCCTCCTTGTTATAGTATTTGAGATGTCAAATAGGTACCATACCCACATCCCAAAATGGAACAGATTTTAATGACTACTGGGACCTTAGGAGCTTGGAATAAAACAAACAAGCAAAAAAGAACCAAGAACAAAAAACCTCCTTCAGAGTCAGGTAACAATGGCCAAGCCTTTCGAGTCGAGTTTTCCGTGACTAGTTAGATGTGGCAGAGAGATAGAGCACGGAAGATGGTTAACTAGCACTCGGACAGTCTGGCAGTCTCTAGTCTGTCTGAGTGTCTGTAAAAGGAGTGTGTATGTTTGTGCGAGAGAGAGAGAGAGAGGAAGAGAGAGAGAGAGAAAGAGAAAAGGGGAGAGAGAGAGAGGAAGAGAGAGAGAAAGAGAAAACGGGAGAGAGAAAGAGACAGACAGAGAGAAAGAGAGAGAGAAAAAGAGAAAGAGAGAGAGAGAGACAGATGGAGACAGAGAAAGAGAGAGATAGAGAGAAAGAGAGAGAGAGAAAGACAGGGAAAGAGAGAGAAAGAGAGAGAGAAAGACAGGGAAAGAGAGAGAGATATAGAGAAAGAGAGAGAGAAAGACAGGGAAAGAGAGAGAGAGAGAGAGAGAGAGAGAGAGAGAGAGAGAGAAAGAGAGAGAGGCTGGACTGCAGAACTGTCTGGATTTAAAATCCCATCTGAATGTCCCCCGTCTTCTTACAGGATTTGGGAAACAAAGCTATGGACAAGTTACGAGGTTAGCTGAGGACATTGAGAGATATAGAGACTTTGTTGAAAAATCGTCCGTCGGCAAAAAGGAGCAAATATAACAAAATAGAACAGAAGACTAAAAAAATAAATCCTATAAATGTATATCATTTAATTTATCTCCGAGAGTGTTAGGGCTGGCCTTCACAGCCTGTGAGATTCAAATGTACACAGACCGCTTAGAAGTTGAACCTACTAAAGTCATCTGTCTATGGTTGTTCCCCTCCTTAACTTAATACCCTCTATATCTCTTAGATTTGGCACGGATGTAATGAAAAACCGCCTTGGCAGTTAACACTTCCATGGTCTACTGTGCGAACACAATTCTTTCAAAATCCTATTTTTAGAATCGTGGTGTTGGTTGTCTACAACAATACAACAATGGGAAGTAGAGAGTGACCTTAGAGTGCAACGTCACAGTTGTGGGATGTCTTCACTAGCGCATAGATCTTGATCTAGACAATGTACCAGAGTCACAATAATATTTCCCAGTCCAATCTACTCTGACCTTTACTGCGGACCGAAACTCCAAGACAGAACCCCCATCCTCATGTTTGAGTACCAAAACTACCAAGCAGATTTAGTGACTACTACACAACCAAATTCACTACCTAAAAAAAAATACCCCCTACCCCCATTATCCCAACTCCCAACTCCGAAAGTTTAAGTAGAAATGGAACTAAAGCAAGGTAGGACCAACCAGTCCTTCAGAAGTTCAGTCCATAACCCAGGTTCCCGTTGCAGATCTCCAAGCCACAAGAGACAATGTTGTCTAGACCCTTTGAACTCAATGGGACCTGACAAAGTGTGGAACCGTTTTTTAACGCATAGGCAAGGAACAATAAACGTGAATGGGGTGAAAAAAAGCAAGTACTGTGTCGGCAACAATAGAAGTGAGAATGTGATGTACAATGGACAACATTCAGTTAGACAGTCTATTCCGGGACAATGGGTTCTTTGTGCTGACTCCAAACTTAGTATATCCCCTCCATTTTCCTTCTCAGTAATACTATCTCTCTCTCTCTATCTCTCTCTCTATCTATCTCTCTCTCTGTCTCTGAGTTTATCTATATATGTGCTTATCTCTAATTCTCTCTCACACTCTCTTTCTTTCTACTCCCTCTCTATACACCGTTCTCTCACACACTAGCTTTACTTTTATCCATCCTCCTACTCTTCTGCCTCCCCCCCCCCTCTCTCTCTCTCTCTCCGCAAGGCGATGGGTGCCGAGTAGAAGGTGCGGGTTCGATCCCCGTCCATGTCATTTGTCTAAAAATGTGTCTTTGTCAACATGTCTTATCTGTTGGTCTAAGCTAGACCAAAGTTTGTGGCTGTCCCTTTCTAACCTAATTTCACCTTATTCCCTCAGTCGCTAGCATCATTAAAAAAAAAAAATAGAAATAACACAATCTGTTAAAGCCTCTATAGTTGTTGGCCTGCTTCTCTGTACCATACTACTACTACTACTACTACTACTACTACTACTACTACTACTACTACTACTACTACTACTACTACTACTACTACTACTACTACTACTACTACTACTACTACTACTACTACTACTACTACTACTACTACTACTACTACTACTACTACTACTACTACTACTACTACTACTACTACTACTACTACTACTACTACTACTAATATGATACAGAAAAGCAGTCCAACAACTATAGAGGCTTTAACAGACGGAGCTAGACCTAGGGGCCAAATAATGATGCTAGTAACTGAGGGAGTAAGGTGAAATAGATTAGAAGGAACAGCCACACACATAGACCGACAAAAAAGACAAACAGACAAAGTGATCCTCTTTGACAACAAAGACAGAGTTTTTGAATAATCGGCATGGCGTAGACTACATTAAATCTCACCAAAATGCCATTTAAAAAAAAACAACAAAAAAATACAACAAAGAACCCCACCGATCTAGCTTATCTTTTGGTGTGTTTTTTTTGTTTGTTTATGTTTGTTTGTTGTTGTTTTTTTATGAAACTTCAGACATTGTACTTCACCAAATTGCAGGTAGGCTATCTTTTTAATACAGCACGTATTAAAATGTGCTCTAACTTGAACTAATCTTCCTAAAAATCATTTTGTATTTAAATCAATCTAGGTTTGAATTATTCATTATTTTGTCGATACAGCAAACTGCAATGTATCCTGGCCCTAAAAAAAAGCCAAGTTGGAGGAGATAGGCGGGAGGCGTGGGATAAGTATGACAGAGAACTAGATCATACGCGACGAACTAAGGAAGTAGAGGGGTTCAAGGAAAACATTATCCAGTTCATTACCAGTACCAGTGTTGGAGTTATGTGTCCTTGGCATTCCACCAACTGTAAATGTATTGTTTTTGGGGCTGTTTTTTTTTTCAGTGTCTTCTCTTTCTGTCTTAGTTTCTCTTTATGTCTCTCCGCTCTATCTGTTCGTGTGCGTGTGTCTCTGTTCGTGTCTGCCTGGCTCTCTCCCTTCCTCTCTAACGCGCTCTCTCTCTGTCTCTCTCTCTCTTATCTCCCTAATCCTCCCTCTTTCGCTCCTCTCTTTTCAGATAGAAAGCTAGATAGCTAACAAGTTAGCCAGATAGATAGATAGATGGGTAGATATGTAGATAGATAGATAGATAGATAGATAGATAGATAGATAGATAGATAGATAGATAGATAGATAGATAGATAGATAGATAGATAGATAGATAGATAGATAGATAGATAGATAGATAGATAGATAGATAGATAGATGGATGGATAAATAGAAAAATATAATATGAAGGAGGCACATAAACAGAGACAGGCACAGAGAGAGAGAGAGAGAGAGAGAGAGAGAGAGAGAGAGAGAGAGAGAGAGAGAGAGAGAGAGAGACAGACAGACAGACAGACAGACAGACACACAGACAGACAGACAGACAGACAGCCATAGACATAGCAAGGAAGACATAGAAAGACAGAGGCAAAAGGCAGAAAGGAGGGCGGATCACCAAAGCATTGTGTGTATCGATGTGAGAGAAAGGCGGGATCCCAGAATGCGTCACTAAGCCCATTAGGCAATGGGGCGGGACCAGATTACCAGTGGTTATAAAAAAAATGGTCGCCACCTGTTCTCCCAACAGGTACATGTACTAGGGGAACTGGCACAGGTGGTAGAGGTCGGTCTCCCAATCGGGAGGTCCTTGGTTCAAAACCCACGATTGGTCAAAATTTATTTTTTCGATTTTTTTTTCCCCTGCTGCTTGTTAGTGTGTTAAGTATAGTTGTGATCGTTTCCAAAAGGAGTCATGGTATCTCAGCACTGTCTCTGTGGGGCAGTACTGTCCGATGTTAGTATTGGGACCCGTCCACAATAAACCCTATATAGTCTTCCTGATGTTGGACGCTAAACAGCAAACAAACAGACAAACAAACAAACAAAAATACATGGCAAGATAAGATTAGGGCTTGAGAGACTGTGACTCACAGACAGACCAGGGAGACAGGTGACATACCTTACATACCACGGGCCATTAGATAGAGGTCACTGCTATCTTGCCTGCTGCCTGGTCACACTTCACTGGGCAGTGGGCAGTGTCACCTCCCATAAATCTCGCTACTGGTCAATACTAAGTAGACATGTACATTGTACTTGTAGCACAGTGTGTAAGTGTACATGCTGTGGTAGGTCTCTGTCATAGCATTGTTTGGGGGCAATACAGTCATTCTGTGAGTTCAATGAAGACCCTCAATACCTTACTCTCTCATCTTTTGTTGGAAGTTTCCAATTCATATCTCTGCTCCTCTCTCTCTCTCTCTCTCTCTCTCTCTCTCTCTCTCTCTCTCTCTCTCTCTCCCCTCTTTTTCTCTGTCTTTCTCTATCTTTACGTATCTATCAATAATTGATGTGTCTATCCGACTGTTTACCTATGTCTCTTCCTTCCTCCACCCATTGATATATCTGTACCTACAAATTTACATGTAAGCCTATATTTACTCATAATTATATTATTTTCACATTTATAATCTTCTAAGCTATCTATCTACCTACCTAACTCTTTTTCTATGTACCTTTCCATTTACTTTTTAGCTCTCTAGAAATTCAAGATCATTAGCAAAAAACATTCCCTGTCTCCTATTGATTTGGTACGGTGTCAACATAATATAACCAGCTGTGAAAGGAGTCCTGGTATCCAAGCACTGTCTCGGTTGTGGCATCACGTAAAACTATCAGACAGTAGTCTTGGGACCCGTCGTAAAACTACAGAGGAGCTTCTCTCTAAGGAAGTTTTACGCTATGTAGGATCATGTAGGGGAACCTAAGAGATGTTAAAGTCACGGAGCTCTCTCTCTCTCTCTTAATCTAGGGGAAGTTATACAAATCTATGTCCAAACCTTACTCCATGTATAATTCCCCAGAGCCCGTTCTTGCGTGACCTGGTCGACGTAACATCACCTTCGACCACTGGTCAGCTGAACCTGCAGTGGACACAGCTTGCCCCCGATTGTTTTGATTGAGTTCTAGTGTTAAAGCTTTATCGTCAGATGTCTTGCCATAACAAAGTCCATGGCGAAAACAAAGACGATATGACTGTAAGGGAATCTGCACCGGCTTCCAACCATAAAAATGGTGGATGCTAGACTTACAGAGCTAATGAACTATCAGGAAATTTCATTGGTGGTACCTAAGATTAGCGGTTGCCCTGGTGGAGAACATCGGCTTCCTACAAAGGAGGTCCGTAGTTCTAATACTGACGATTTCGCTATCTACTGGTTGGGTCGGTGTCAGTTTAATGTGACCGGCTAGTGTAAGGCAGCACAAAACCATTGTCAGACATCAGTCTTTGGGTCCGTCCACAATATAACGTTGGACGTTAAACTAACTCTACTACTACTAAGGGTAGTGATTATGTCATACACTATCATCGAGTGGATTCCAAAGCCGGTACCATAAGTGTATCTGAGAAGCGAGACGTGTTGAGACCACCCACCTTCCACAACAATATCAAAGATCGCACAGACGTACACTCCCATTATCACACCCTCTCCGCCCGCTTGAAAACAATTATATCTTTCATCACTCAGCTCTCCCTTCTCTTCATCTTCCGATAACACGACTCCTGCCTAGCCTCTCTTTTTCTTTCGTTCTCTCTCTCTATACCCCGTATTTCTGTTTCTGTATGAATAACTGTCTGTCTGTCTATCTGTCTGTCTGTCTCTGTCTCTGTCTCTGTCTCTCTCTCTCTCTCTCTCTCTCTCTCTCTCTCTCTCTCTCTCTCTCTCTCTCTCTCTCTCTCTCTCTCTCTCTCTCTCTCTCTCTCTCTCTCCCCTCTAACATCCCACTATTTTATCATTCCATCCTTGACTTTCATCGTCGGCAATCTATCCCATTTGCTTTGATCTACATGTACGTAAATGTACAACCCTCAGGGTCAGAACGAATTTGTACCATGTTAAGTTCGCAGTTAATGACTGAGAGACCTTCATAACTTTGTTTTGGTTTGCTGGGCTTGAACAAGCGCGCTTTATATAATTCACCACTTCGTCTCATTGGGCAGTATACATTTCGGTAGGTATTTCAAATAATATTGCTTAAGTAGGGTATTCCTTTATAACACCTGATCAATATGTTTTATGTTGACGTCAAAATTTATAAAAACATGCAGGCTGACTTTGTACGCCCTACCTAATGATTAATAATAAACATTTCATGGAGCTAAAAAGTACATAGTTCAACCAAAAAACGCTTATGAAAACACCAAATCAATGTAATTTTATTTAACTCTGCAGTTTTTATAGTCATTAAATTAGCACACAGCATATTGTGGATTGTTAGCTACGATTTTCCAGCAAAGCAGCATTGCTGGTTTACAGACAATCATTGTAATGTTGGTGCAAAATTGTTTAAAATGTGATTTTTTTTATTTGTTTGTTTGTTTGTTGTTGTTGTTTTTGTTTGTTTTGTTTGGGGGGTTTTTTTTGGGGGGGAGGGGAGGGGGGAGGGTAGTGTGTGTGTGTGTGAGAGACAGAGTGAGAGAACAAGAGAGAGAGAGAGAGAGAGAGAGAGAGAGAGAGAGAGAGAGAGAGAGAGAGAGAGAGAGAGAGTTCAAACAGAGGTCTCCTTTCCTTCAAAATGCCATAGAAAAAAAAGTTATATTTATTGAAAGCTACCTACATCTGCGAACCTAGTTCGCGCAAGTTAAATTTTTTGAATGTGTCCACATCTGGCAAAAATGTACCGTCGTGAATTAACCATCTATGGACACCCGACCAACCATAACTTTCACGGATGGGTTGAAATATGTGAATAAAAGAATTATGTCTTGGTAATTTTCATGATTTTTTGCCTTCTGGAATTTATGTTGCTTTTGCGGTGGCGATGGGGGTATTCCCGCATGTTTTGTTGAAACGGCGATGTGAAATTCCGCACAGTCGCTAGTCCGTGAACGCACCGGGTAGACCCTAGGCGCTCCAGGAGTTGTACGTACAATCAGTGTTATAGACTTAGCTCTTTGGCTAAGAGTTGGTTATAACTATGAAATCTAGCCTTAGTCCTGGTTCTAAGCTCATAGCAGCACTGCTTTACTGTCGGGAGGTCCGCGGTTTGCATCCCACGATGAGCCAAAAATTCATTAATATTAATTTGTCCGATGTCGTCTTCTACAGATTAGGTCAGTGTCAGTAGAATGTGTCCAGCTAAAAGAGGATACAGGAGTACAAGTCTCCCCGCCTTGTCTCATGTCTGGCAGGGCATGAAATTGTCAAACATTAGTCTTGGGACCCGTCTACAATATAGCCTAGGTAATGCTGACGTTGGACTTAATTCCACTAAAAAATGGCTTACGCTTAAAGCAACACCACCGTAATATACGGTCTTATTAACGCTATTTTTGTAACGCCTCAGGGTTCTCACGCTACGACGAGGTTTAGATTCATTTTGTCCCTTCTTTTTTTATGTCTTGAATACAGCAAGGGCAATGAAAAACTCATATCATCGCAATTATTTGCCCATCTTGGTTTATGGGAACATGTCTGGATGTAACGTACAATCCCATAAGCCTCAGAGCTTTTCAGGCATCACCTTTGACCCAAGTTTAATAAACATTTAATCCTTTCGCTTCTACCTCGTTCCTGTTTTTTTTTTTTTTTTTTTCTCGCAATTTTCGCTTTGTTACTGAAAAATTTACCATTAGCTCCTTCTCCCCCATCTTCCTTATATCTATTTCTTTCTCTATTGTTATTTATCTATAATTCTATGTAACTGTCGATGATGATGATGATGATGATGATGATGATGATGATGATGATGATGATGTAAGTGGCATTAAAAAAAATTAGAAAACATTAACTTGTTAAGGGGCATATTTCTATTGATTTATGAAAGATATACGAATTACTTTTTCCCCTTTGAACCTAATCTTCAAACTCATTACTCTGTTCTGGTTCTCGTTATCTTTGTTGTTGTTTTTAATCTTATTGTCGTTGATTTTCGTTTTGTTTGGTTATGTTTGCATTTTGTTTTAGTATTATTTTTATATATTTTTATTTGTTTTTATGTGGGGGGTTTTCATGCTTTTTTAAAAATGTTATAAAGGAAAGAGGAAAGGCAAACAGCCTATTAATTTAAAAAAAAAACGCTAACCAGGTGATCGATTGTTAGTGCGGAAGTAATTAAATCAAGTGGACCAGGCACACGCGTCTGATCGAGTGGGACAGGTGGACGAGGCAGTGGGAAAGATGGGAGAGTGGTAGGGAGGGCGGGGGAAAAGGGGGGGGGGGGGGGGGGGGTGTGATGGTCCAGGTGTCCTCAGCCAGTAGCACACTACGCAGAGGACAACAACCCACAGACTAATCATTGTCTGCATGTGTTTGTTTTAAATTTTGAAAGTAGGTCTTAACACGCTTAAACGTGCGTGTGGTTTTTATTTTATTATTTTAGAGAGTATTAAAAAAACGTACACTTGGTAATAAAAAGAAAATAGTTCTGAATCAACTCCAGTCGATATAACTGATATAATGTCCCGCCTTATGTATAATTATAAAAAAGTGGGTGTGTTGTTTTTTTTTATTTTAGAGAGTATTAAAAAAATTACACTTGGCATTAAAAAAAAAGTTTCTGAATAAACCCCAGGCAATATGACTGATATAATGTCCCGCCTTATGTATAATTATAACAGGATCTCTGAAGCTCAGGGAAACCTAGGAGACCTGAGACCCACAGCTTTGTATGAATGTGTGAATACATGAACCATACTGTTGAGCCTGTTGAGCTGAGGCGAGATCCAGTGAGGTTATAAAAACAATGAAGCAAAGCTAGCGGATTTGAGGAAAGACAGTGGGGCGTTGGTGACGCAGTTGGCATGTCAAGATGGTCCTCCAGATAACAGCTGATAGAGCCAAAGCCTGGTCCTAAAACTGTAGGCCTACATGTAAATGTACTATAAATACTGTGATCGTCAGTCGTCAGTGTAATCAGGTACAGAGTTGGCCTGTTGTTACTACTGGTATGTAAAGATGAGGAATGTGACAAATACAGGCTGTGAGACTGATGGTCGTGTAGCGTTTGTTATCTTGTCTGAGATAAAAACAACAGGACTACTAGAACTGTGAGAGGCGCGAAGTACGTGGGTTTAGTTGGATGGACTAGAAGAATTCATGAATGAACGGTATGATTCGACATGGGAGAGAGAAGAGAGAGAGAGAGAGAGAGAGAGAGAGAGAGAGAGAGAGAGAGAGAGAGAGAGAGAGACAGACAGACAGAGAGAAAGAGAGAGAGAGAGAGAGAGAGAGAGAGAGAGAGAGAGAGAGAGAGAGAGAGAGAGAGAGAGAGAGATAGAGACAGACAGACAGAGGGAAAGTGAGACCAAAATGCAGAGCATTTGGCCATTTTCTATAAGATATACAGTCATGTGTTCTTTCATTAGTTCTGATTTCCGGGTCCCTATCATCTAGAGCACCGCTGTGAATCGAACGGCAGACCTCTTGCTCGTCAGTCTGAAGCACTACCTGCTACGGAGTAACCATATTTACTCAGTTTAACAGGTTAATTGAGTTGAGTTGAGTTCTTTGCTCTGTGTCCAACATCAGCTTTATGGACGGTACACAAAATTAACGTCTGAAAATATTATTGTACGTGCTGCCACACAGAGAATATGCGGAGATTCCATGACTTCTGTCACAGACGGCCATATTATTATACTGACACCGAGCCAAACGTTATGGGGCGAAATCGTACAAATACATTTCTGACATACAGTGACTTGCAAGAACCTCCAACAGCAGCACTTTATAGACTATATTGTGGACGGGACCCAAGACGAAAGCGAGGGATAGGGAGACCTAAATACAGACCACCTATGAATACATTTAGGCCTTTAAAATAAACTTACATAAACTCTTTCATTAGTTTTGATTTCCGGACCCTACCATCTACGAGAAGTAGGGCACCGCCAGTCTTGCCCGCCAGTCTAAAGCACTATATGCCATACGGTGACCCTAACCACTCAGTTTAACAGGTACATTGAGTTGAGTTGAGTTCTTTGCTTAGCGTCCAACATCAACCTTATGGACGGTAACCAAAACTAACGTCTGACAATTTTACACAGAGACAGTGCGGAGATTCCATCACTTCTGTCACAGACGGCCTATTATTATACTGACACCGAGCCAAACGTTATGGGGCGAAATCGTACAAATACATTTCTGACATACAGTGACTTGCAAGAACCCTCCCCATTAGAAGACCAACAGTCAACTACATGCGCCAGTTTTGACCCCTGTCCCCTCCACCCTACCGCCCCACCTCCCCCTCCATACAAAAAAGTCAACTCAGTTTAAGATCTTTCGCGATCCCTCACTTTATGGGTCATAAAACTAATGAATTAGTAGAGAGAGGTGGAAATTGATGTTGCTAAGTGCTACTAACCTGCTTGAAATGTCCTGTAAGACAAAGATAAAGATGCCCGATGTCCTACCACGACCAAAGATCTATCTTTATAATGGATTTCATGACAGTGTGTAGCAGAGATGTTTTTGTTTCTTTTAAATTATGCCTCGAGCGGTATGTACCTGGGATCCTATGTACAACGTCGCAGTAAGCTAAAAAATCGTCTTAGAATAATAATAATAAATTATCATTCGAATAAAAAGTCTTAAAACAAGTTGCAAGCTGCCGCAAAGTTTTTCTTACGACCCGTTTAGTTTACATCCCCAATGATTAACCACGTTTCATATAAGGAGACTAGGAAACTAGATGAGAATCGAACTTCGGGGCACAAAACGGTGAAGCACTGCATCAGAGTATAAACATATAAAAATATTGTGATTTTATTTTTAAAGTATGAGCCCTCACCTGTATCCATCGTTCCGTCTCATGCAGAGCAAGCTCGGTAAAAAACTCCATCTCCTCATCTTCCCTGAACTTTATGTGGATATCCTCATCCTCCTCCTCCTCGCGTCGCCCAAAATCCGCCATTGCAGCTCCAACAGCGTTCAGAAGCTAAGCAGTTTAATCCAATCACTGAGGTCTCTTTGGCCGAGACCTTACCACTTAGGCAACTGTCCCGTTCTCTAGAAGATTATCCATCTAGATCGCAGCATCAGTGATGGGATGAGTTTCAGAGAAATTGATGTATTTAGATCCTTTTGAAAATGACCAACAAAAGCAGTCAAAAGGCAACAGTTCACGATAAAAAAAACTATTTAACTTGCAGCCTCAGCATCAGGTGGCTACGTACGAAGAAACCTAAATAATTAATTTGTTTCGAATTGTGAAGCAAAGTCGTGAAAATTTTATGAATAAATAAAGGCACTTAGTACCAATACTAACACGATTTACACACACCTCCAGTAGAAAAAAAAACATTGTGTCTAAGTTTAAAGTATCCCACCCTATCTTAATAATATGTTGTAAATTGGACACTTGCGTGCTCAAAGCGGTGAGTTTGGGCTTTAAAACATAAAGATAAGGTTACACCGATCCCAATGTATCTGGTTTCAAAATGAGATTTGATATGTTTTGGCTAAGCTTGACAGAAAAAGTAATGACTGTAATTTTATACCACCCTGCTGCAATTGGCATTGAGCATTGGCTCCAACCACCACACACCTAGAATATCACGCTGTATTTTACAATGAATTCAGGCCCGAGTTATAACAGAACATAGCTTCACACTTTACAATGGTCACAGGCTCAAGCACCATAGATTATCATGTAAATTTTACGATGGGTCCAGACAACAATCACAGCACACTATCACACTATCACGTATCGAGCTACATTTCACTGCGAATCAATGTCTCAATCATTATAAACTATCGTGCTACACTTCACAAATACGAATGTGTGCTACATCTCACAAATACGAATTTGTACTACACTTCACAAATAAGAATGTCGCAACCATAAATAACTAATATGCTACACTTCTCAAACGACATTGAAATTTTCATCTCAGTCGTAAAAAACTATCATGCCACACATCACAAGATTAATAAGAATATCGCAACCATAAGTAACTAATATGCTACACTTCTCAAACGACATTGACATCCTCATCTCAACCATAAAAAATTATCATGCTATTTTTCACAATGGACCTATGTTTCAACCATTAAAAACAACCATGCTACATTTGTGAATGGACCAATATCTAAAACACGAAAAAATGACCATGCTACACTTGAAAACGAACAAATAATTATCTTCACCATTATAAACTATCATACTCAAGGTCACAAATTAGGTCCTGCACGAAATCTTCAAAGGTCCACGCTAAATCACTGAGGCACGAACACCATTGATCATTTACATGGTAATATTTAAATCTAATATACATTTACATGGTAATATTTAAATCTAATATTTTATCCTTACCTTAATAAATGCTCTCATTGCTTTAAAAATTAAATACAGTCATGTTGACCATTTAAACTCTTAGTCCTAATAAAGGTTACATCGTACTGTTTACTTCTGTGACATGCCCTGTGCCTTTGGAAGGCCCAGATTAAAGGCTACCCTGCTACAGTCCAAAATTACAAGCCCTGAGGGCATGACCCAGGTTTTACTGCCCATACCCTTAACACTTGTAGTACATTGTACCACAGGATCAGCCGACATTGTTTACATTGGCCCTGGGGAATAATAATCAGCAAAGAATGAAAACAAACCTACCCTGTGTAGGTAAAATAAACTTAAATTATGAGAAAGCGAAGCTATCCCACCCTTTCTCCTGTTTAAGTTGTGTGTAACGTCACAATGTTCCAAGAGGACCAGGGGGTTAACGGGCGCAAGTGGTAGAGCGTTAGTGTTTTAATCAGGTGGTCCCTGGTTCAAAAACCCACGATCGGTGCATTTGTCTGATTTCGTTCCCTAGTGGTTGGGTCGGTGCCAGTATAATGTGATCGGCTGAGACAGTAGTCATGGTATCCTCGCACTGTTTCTATGTGGCAGCACACAAAATTGTCAGACGTTAGTCTTGGGACCCGTCCACATTATAGTATATCTCGTGCTGGCGTTGGACGCTAAGCAAGAAACAAACTCGAGAAGGACCAAACTCATGTACAGCGACGAGATCCCAGTTTGAGCATCGATACCCTGGAATCGGTCATAATATTATAATGACACCGAACCGACCAGTGTTGAAACAAGTCGATCCGATCGGCGATCGAACTCGTAACCTTCCGATTACTAAGAGGCCGAACACTCTACCATTGGACCACGGACTAGTTCATCCCCTTCCATTCACCCTTTATTCTTTAGTTTAAGATAATATTGCCTTACTTATTGCTATGCGTAAAACCTCTCGACTGTGCTACGGTCTAGATTAATACGCAAAATATCGTCATAATGTATCGTAATACTAAGAATTGTGTAATAGTTTCAATGGATGCAGTCTTTTTTCAAAAAACAACAAACCGGTATATATTTGAATTCAACATGGTAAAGAATGCTTAGAATTTGAATCCAATGTGTGGGTCATTATAAGCCATAACCGCCAACGAGAGGAGGATGAAACCAAACTAGGCACTTGCGGGTTAAAATAATGTAATTCAAATCCAATCACAAAGTTGGCTTCCTAGAAAGGTGTCATAAATAGTGAGCGAAAGTCCAATCACAAAATAAATGTACAGGTCATTGAGGGGCTAAATAGTGATAAGAAAAAAAAGAGTGAAGAGAAAAATACTAGCTAAAACCAAACGCACTAAACAACAACAACCCAGAATCAATCAATCTCATTTCAAAAACGTGTGCGCATCTGCGTACTCGCAATGGGACCCACATGCATGGCTGAATGCATGAAAGCTGGATAGTATTAATAATTATCACAATGGGCGGTTAATAGTGGCGTAGATCTTCTACGCCTTGCACACTGGAGTGCTGGACTTATTGTTTATAGTATTATTCGACGTAGAATTAAAGTAAAAACTCCGCTTTTAAGGAAGATAGGAAAGAAGGGGGTGGGTCAAAGAGAGAGAGAGAAAGAGAGAGAGAGAGAGAGAGAGAGAGAGAGAGAGAGGGTGGGGAGAGAGAGAGAAAAGAGAGAGAGAGAGAGAAGAGAGAGAGAGAGGGGAGAGAGAGGGAGAGAAAGAGGGGGGTCGAGAGAAGAAGGGCCAGTGAGAGATTAGTAGAAGAGAGAGAGAGAGAGAGAGAGAGAGAGAGAGAGAGAGAGAGAGAGAGAAAGAGAGAGAGAGTAAAAGATACACATACTGATGAACCGTGAACAGGATCTGCACAAACCCAGAGATCCGGTATTAACTAGTAACTCTTATGAAAAGACTTTTTTTTTAAAGCCCCAGTGTTTAAATCTGAAGTACCGTTGCCAGAATAGCCTGAACTAAAGCGTAATTCAAATCTAGTTTAGACTAGATATATTCTAGTGCACGTAATTTTATTTACACAGAGGCTGGCTTTTTCGTTTAATCCTAGATTACTTAAGCACTGACAGCGATAAAGTGGCATTCATATGATTGCACACGGTAGATGTACACCATAAAAGGTCATTTTGAACTCAACTTCACATTGTCACAGTCAGTAGCTCTATTTAGTAAAGTCTACCGTGTTAAATTGTAATCTAGATGCGTTTGCTGAAGGTGAAATTATGTGCTGCGTCCTTTGAAGTTCAAGACTACTTTTCTCTGCTATAGCTGGTTAACTGCATCATGGTGGGTCTTCAAAGTATCATGTGAAATATAGGTTCTATATTTCTATCTTATGGATTCTCTTTAAACAAAGTAAGAACATACTAGTTATTTGTGAATCTATAATGGTTGCAATCAAAATAAAGTACATTTTTGATAATTACCGACTCAGGAGGCAGTGTTATAGAGACAAAATAAACTCTAAAATGAAAAATCCACACAATAATTGTTAAAAATTACATAGTCAAACCAGATGATTCCTAGTCTATTAAGTTAGTAACAGTAAACTGTGACTAAATTTTATCTCATCTACTCACATCCGACCAATGCTGCCTTCTTATGAGCTTTTAAATTAATTGAACTCTAAGTACCAAAACAATACTTAGTATAACCGGAAAGGGTGAAATGTGTAACACTAAAACACATGTACCTCTTTCTCGTTACCGTAGGTGATCAGAGCGAAAATCGAGAAAAATGTTATCTAGATCTGAATCTAAAATACACACACGGAGTTCACTATAATAGCGCAATATCTTTGTTTGCGTTGTTGTTGTTTTTGTCCAATCAATTTCGTCTGTAATAAGCGTGTCCTTTGTTGTTTTATACATAGCACAAGCATCGAATTGTTGGATCGAAGATCAATATGAAATCCACCTCTTTTATTGATTGTAATATACATTGCAAATTCAAGAAAATGTAATCTTGGACTATGTAATAGACTGTCCTATTCTAAAATAATGTATCTGAATAGACTGAAATTTTTAACACCTTAGATATAATGAAAAACAAATAGATACACCATGTATGAACGTATTATATGGTACTGTAAACATATAACATTAAAACGAAGATGTACCGATATCACGGACATTTTTTTTCTTTCAGATCCATGTCTACAGCAGTTTTAATTGCAACGAAATGTGCATTTCGAATGCAAGGTTGTAAATATTTATAAATATTAAGACATGACCCAAACAAACGATCCATCATTCTACATGGTCCTGGTGTTTGGCTACATCTTATTGAAAAAAAAATCAACACATTTCCTTTGCATTCAACACAAACTCAGTTAACTTAGCTAAGTCCACTGAACTCTATAGCTGACAAGCGATTAGTCTAGATTAGTGTAAAGGCATAAACTTAAGCCATGAGCGGGATGGAATTTACCAAACAGGGAAAACAGTCTTAAGTTGGCGATGGAAATTGTGAAAATGCGTTAATGTTCGTGATGCTACAGGGCACTGACCTATATCTAAACTTAATCCCTTCAGCCTTGACAAAACCTGGTGTCTAGATCTAAGCTTAGTAGTTTTGTAGACATCTCAATCTACATGTAGATTAGCTTTAGATAATGCTGAGGGTCGGGCATGTTTTGGTGTGTGCACATCTGTGTCACAAGCCTAAAACACGCGACGCTAGCTTAGAGTCTGCGTGTTTTACTTAGTATTAATTAGCATCGATTTAGTACTTAGTATTGATTAGCATCAATTTATCTTAATCCTTTAACCACCTGTTGATCTACATCTAGATTATGTATCATAACACCATATACATAAATTATGAATACATTATAACAATAAGATGTAGACTCTATAAATACCACTTAGCCAAGATAGATCTAGATCTACGTCCGTTTTAAAGTTTATACTTAAGGTTGATTTTAACCCAAAATCATTACAAAACATAAAAACCACTGTGCACATGTTTTCACGAATATGTCAACTCCCTCTCGAATAAAACGAAAAGTAAATTATATATAAGTCACCATTGCCACGGCACTCGCGCTATATCCAGTGAAGTGAATGGATGAATGACTGAGTGAGATAAACAAACTAGGAACAGTAAGCCTGCGACTGCGACAGCGGGAAAACCCTGAATGACACTACCACTACCAGTACCAGCGGTGACTGTCTGACTGACTGTTTAGTTTTCAGTGTAGCAGCCCCCAGCCAGTCGACCCTGAGGGCAGAATTAGAACTAGAGTCTGGAGATAGAGGGAAACTGGTAGAACGACTAGCTGCAGTCTTAGCAGTAGCACCTCTTTCACCTTGTAGTCTTGTATACATGCACTCTCTGTCGTTGTCTCTGAATCCCCCCGTTGTAAAAGTCTCTGAGGTAAACTGGTTAAAGCTTGATTCTCGAGTTCCCTGCTTAGCGCTGCCTCGACTAGTGTTTTTCGTGTACAATTTGACTGTAGGGAGGGATGGCCAGGGAGGCTGTGTAACCAAAAAAAAAAGAAAAGATTGTGGGTAACGCATTAGTGCTTTCTGTCCCTGTATGAGGGATAACCTTGTGGAAGGTGATGGAGAAGGGGGGGAGAGAGAGAGAGAGAGAGAGAGAGAGAGGAGGGAGAGGGAGAGAAAGATGGAGAGAGAAGGGAAGAGAGAGAGAGCGCAAATGGGAACGACAGGGAGAGAGAGAAGAAGAAAGAGAGAAAGTGAGAGAGAGATGGAGGGGACAATGGATGGTTGGAAGAGAGAAGTGATTGCGGGACACATGATAATAAGAGGGACATCTGCCTTTATAAAAGTGAATGAGTGACAGAACCTTGGAAGAAAGTTGTGTGTCTTTTTTTTTCTTCCTTTTAAATAGAAAACTAGGGTAGAATGGGTGGAAAACGAGAGAGAGAGAGAGAGAGAGAGAGAGAGAGAGAGACAGACAGAGAGACAGAGAGAAAGAGAGAGAAAAGGAGAGAGGTCTTCGTTTAGTGGAACCTAAAGAAAAGAAATAAAAAGGAGAAGAGAGAAAGAGAAGAGCGAAAGAGAGGTAACGTAAGAATATTCATTCTTAATATAAAGAGACCACACGAACCACGGAGAGGTAGAATGTGAGATGTTATGTGCTTTGAAGAGAGATACAACGATAGGGAGAGAGATAGAGAGAAAGAGAGAAAGAAAGAAAGAAAGAGAGAGAGAGAGGAAGAGAGAGAGAGAGAGAGAGAGAGAGGGAGAGACGCAGACCACGTGACCCTGTTATTTGTCACAGGCGTGCAGGACTTGTGCCTGCTGGACCGGAAAACTGTCGCTCAGCGTTGACATTGATGAGGTGTGCGCTCTCTCTCTCTCTCTCTCTCTCTCTCTCTCTCTCTCTCTCTCTC